>JACEIK010000263.1:144761-186066 GCA_018107945.1 Datura stramonium
TAATAATGTCTAAATGTCTAATCAAGACAATATTACGAAGTTAATAGTTGAGATAATTGTGAAAGAAAACGATTTTCACCGGAAAGTGATTTTTCCCCTATCAGTGAAAAAGTTATTTTCCTTATAAACTCTTTTTCGGGCGATCAAACACTAGAAAATGACTAATTTTAGTGCAATTTTTTTCCTTTTAACTTCTGTCGCAAAATAATAAAAGATCAATCGTTAATCCTATTTATCGATGAATTAGAAGCGAATTTATATCAAAATACATATTATTAGCTACAGACTACTTAGCGATGAATGATTAATATTGAGACGTATTATTAATACCTGGGAAGAGAAGTTCGGACATATCGCGAAGCGAAGGTGGAGTGAACGGAGACATCACTTTCCGACGCTGTCTTCGACAGAACCATGGTGGCGTAGTGGTGGTAGTACGACGGAGAAGATCCACAAAATAAAGCAAAAGAGAGAAAATGGAGAAAAAAAGGAAATAGTTGAGGAGATCTTTTTTTCCTTGAAGAAGAGTCGCTATTTATAAAATAATGAAGTTTGGAATATGTGGAAGGGCTGACATGTCATTATTGAAACTTAGAACTAAAGCTATAAATATCATCGATGTAAATAATTTTTTAGATGACTTACAACAATAATAACGTATTCAGTGAAATCTCATATGTAGAATTTAAAAAGAGTAAAATGTATGTAGATCTTATTCTTACTTCATGGAAGTAGAAAGACTGTTTTTTTCCGAAAGACTCCCATTTAAGATAGTATATATCAAAAAACATACAAAAGAGAAGAATACAGAACAAATACTAAAAGAAGCATTACGTACCTTTCAGGAAAAAAGAATCGTAACAACAATAACAAAATAGTGTGGTAATCAAAACGTAAAAAACACTTGATAATTATGACATAAATCTAGTGGCGAAGCCAGAAATTCTGTTAAGGGTGTTCAAGATTTAATAAATATGTATTGAAAAAAAAATTGATCTGTATATTTAGTATAATTTTTTATATACATAGTGTAAGTTTTTGACGAATAGTGTTCGGCTGACCATTTTGGAATATATATGACTACGCCACTGCATAAATTGCAAAGATAAAAAATCATATGAGTACGATTAATCTTTTGGGCGATTTAATAGTGTGAAAATCTTTTGTGTTAGTTGTTGATTTTGATTTGTATAAGTCATCCCATAGCAAATTAGTCTCATTAAAAAAAAGGTGAGAATATAATAAAAGGTGAAAATATAATTATTACAAGAATTTAATTCAAGAACAACAATCTGGACTTCTAACTTTATAGTTGTAAATAATCAGATGCTTCTAAAGTTATTTATTAATATTTTGAGTTTTAATTCTCCACTTTATTTTTTATATATTAATATATACTAACTTTTTTACTTTAACTAATCATTTATTTAAAATACTTTATAATATAATAGTTTTATCTATCACGTAACTAGCTAATTCTACTTGTCTATTATAAAAAAAAATAAAAACGGAGAGAGTACTGCATTAATTCACCACAAAAAATTATCAAATTTTTAATTTTTTATTTTTATTTTAGGTCTATGTCATGGTAATTATTTTGTCTAGCTATATCTCTTCTCTAATCTATTTAAAACTAAAGAAGAAATAAATGTGAAGCGTGATTAGCTACTTTCTTAATGAATTTTGCTTAATATATAAATTTAAATTTAATCGAATTTTAATGTGAATACCAAACACGGATAGAAAATCTAAAATAAAAAGTCATATGAGAACATTTGATTTTTACACAAATTTACTATTAATATTAGGAATAAAAATAAAAAAATAATAGAAATTAGAATTACAAGTCCAATTCCAATATGCACATGTTTCAATCTTATAATATATTATTTAATTTAAAATTTTTAAGTTTTTAATTTTTTAATATTTAATATTAAATGTTAAAACTTAAAATACTACCTCAAGAATTATATAAACCCCCTCAAGTATTGAATTAAATCATTCTATATATATTTTTTAACCATTAAAATTTAATTTATAAAATTAAAATTTTAATTTATAATTTAATAAAAAGACAAGTGGATACTAAATAAATTTAAAAAATATTACTACACCAAAATAATTTATTTTGAACCAGTCACACAAGGACCATTAAATTATTAATTGCTTCCACCTAACTCAAATTTTTATGACTAAATAATATCTCAACTCCCAATGCTATTTTGTTGATACCTTTTTTTCTTTTTAACTAAAAGAATCTTAAAAGAAAAAAGACAATATGTTTCGATGATCATACCAAATAAAAAAAATAAAGAATTAAGTTATATGTGAAATAATAATAATAATAATAAAATAAATTCAATATTTGAATTTGTATATTTACTTTGGTCAAGTGTGGAGGACTAAAGAGCATGATCCAAAGTTCATGCCAACAAATGCATATCATTATCATTGATTTTGATTTTAATTAAATAATTCACTTTATACAAGAGACACCACTTGGCTGGGTTGATGCCTTGATTGAAGGAGACAAGTGTCTAATATCTTAAGGAAAAGATGTAATAATAACATAAAGATGAAAATGATGGGAGATTAAGGTTTAAATTTTAGCGAAATAAATAATGTTCGTTACTTGAATGAAACTAGATTTTGTGAGATTGTATTGAATGTTTGGTGATATAGTTTGTAAAATCACAGCTTAACGATCGAGTGTTCTTTGCGTTAGAAAATGAATGGGGCTAGCGATTTCTTACATTTTGTGAGATGAAAAACATATCGGTAGAGAGCATTTCGCCTTAGAGAAGCCTCCGTGCAAGCGGTGGTGGAGGAAACAGAAGTGAGAATGTTGAATTTTTTAAAATTGATTTGACAATGAAATTACTTGATAATTGTGTCAGTAGAAAAGTATTGCGTGTCTTTGGTGAAATTAATAGTAAAGGTATGGACCAGTTCATTCAGGAACACAATTCTTGTGATGCTCATGGCGCGGAGGTGACTCGACAAGCTAAGGATGGATCGAAGAGATAGGATGGTCGTCAGAAGCTAAATATGGATCTAAGAGAAGGGTGACAAAGCTTTGAAGAAAAGGATATTTACGTGATCTCACGTCCGTGGAGAGAAGTAATAAATAACTTTTTATAAAATTAAGGCAAGTCGTTACAGCGTATACCAGCGTGTTTTTGGGTACCGATAATTGCTTTGAAATTGCACAAAAGAAAGAAGGTTCTGGAATATGATATTCAACTATTGCCAAATGGAATATGCTTATATTTTTCTCTGACAAAAATACCTCTTATTAACTTGTGTTCTAATTATATTTTGAGTATAATATTAAGAATATTTCCATATTTAAGTTCAAAGTATAGAATGTTTGTTTTGACTTGTGCCATTCATTTGGATTTGTAATTTGTTTTTTGTGTTCTTTATGTCACTATTACACCTAGACTAGTATGTATGTGCACACATGATAGGTCAAAATATTCATGGACTTTTATTAAAATAAATAAATAAATAATAAAAAGTAATAAAATAAACAAAGTCGAAAGGTAGCATTTGGTGATGGGATGAACATGGATGACTAATAATTGTGAAAGTGACCACCATAGCCTGTATAATTGGGGTAGAATGGGTAATCGTGGCGCAATTTAAATTAATTGGATTAGTAAGTGCTTAAAATTATAGGATATTAAATAAATCTTATATAATGTGAATATATGAATTAGTTACGTAGTAAATTTTGAATATCGAGAAAATAACCATGTACTTAAAATGAATAAAATCACGCCAACGCTTAATAAGGAGTGTCAGATTCGAGCGTGAGAATGAAATAAAATCGTTATTAAAATATTTTTTTTAAATTTAATAAATCTTATCGCGATATAAATTTAAATTAATCGAATAAATAATTTTCAAATATCAAATAATTATAAAAATAATATTTAAAGTAATAAAAAAATTTATATTAAAAGCCAAGTCTGAATAAGTGAACCTCGACAAGCTTAAGAAATTTCTCCATGCCGACTTCAAAATATATGAAATATTTTGAAGTTTCAAATCTCTCATTAATATTTGGAAAGAACCTCCCCCTCCCCCTCCCCCGCCTTAATACGAAAAAGAAGACACGACTTCAAATTGTTCAAGAATAGTGATGTCCATAAAAGCGAAGTAATTATTGAGTCTCCAACCTGACCCGACCTTGTTGACCTTTCAAATTTGATATATAGCTTTTCGTCTTCTCCTTCTTTTCAATTACATTGTCATACGTTACTTGATCGAAGGTCCAATAAAAATATATAGCAAGCGTGTTGTTTTAACTTAGAAACGAGAACGATAAATAGAGAAAAATATTTATATCCCAACATTTTATTTACTCGATTGGAAATGTCAAATGTGAAAGAGGAAAATGGAGTGGGCCAGCCATAGTTAGAAATTGATGGCAATGACGCTTTCCTTCTTTTGTTTGGACTGACCACATTTTCAGTAATTTGTTGTGTTTTAACCTAATTAAGCTCTGATTAATTTAGATTTATCTCGTGTAAGAATTATTAAAGAGAAAAAGCGCTTTCTATCGAGATTTCTTTTATTTTCATATTCGTAGTAGAAATCTCTAGTTAAAAATGAAATAATTATATCAATTACACATAACTTTAGATAGTTGTGTAATCCAAGTTGAGTATTTCTTTTCTTTTCTCTTTACCTTTACTTGTAAAAGGACATTTTCCTCCAAAAGAAGCACTTGACATTTTTTTTAGGAGTCATAGGTGGAATGGTATAACTTTGCCATCTTATTTATGAATCGTCAAAGTTACGGCAAAATGTAACTTTTAAGGCGAAATGGAATCGAGCGCCCATTATGGTAAAAGTTGAAATGGCCGTCAATTTGACTATAAGATTTAAAGTAGAACAGCTTTCTCTTCTAAGTGGAGACCTATAATAGAAAAGAAAAAAAGAGTCGAAGAAGAACTATATGATGATTGTAAAAAGCAGCATAGCAATTATATATGAAAACTTTAATGGATGAAAGGAATAATTTAGATGGTTGTAGGGGTGGGGGTGACTGCACTTATATAGGAAAAAGGATCAGACAGGGTGGATGAAGTCTTTTAAAGTTAGTAGGGTTGAAATCGGGTTAGGAAAATGTATTTAACAAGCCCACTCTTCAAAAATGCTGACGGGTGTGTGTCGAATCCTTTAGAAATAGTGCATTTTCTTGAGAATCGTACGGGTATGACAATATTTTGAAGTCAGGACGCCATGCTTGGAAAGTTGGGGTGCGAGCGTGTAATATGCTAATAGTCATGAATAGTCAAGAGACAAGATTGGTGAGAACAAGAGGTATTGATGGTGCAGGGATTTTTAGGTAGAACGTATTCTCAACAATTCAAGACAACAAAACTGTAGAAAGCGATTTAGGTTATATCAAATGGGTACGATTAAATCCTGGGTAAGAAAAGCGATTAAGTTTTGCAATCGGAGAAACATACACTTAAATCTTTGCTTTCAGAAGTCTAGCTTTCAGCTCATCAGCCACAGCATCAATGAATTCTTCAGTGTTCACATATTGATGTCTACCGACCCTATAAGGTTTCAATGAAGCAAATGTTAAAAATGACAGCACAAAGGGTTAACTTCCGAACATGAAATACTATGAATACGAAAAAGTAGAAGCTCACTTGGATCCGTGGATGATAAGTGCTAGATCTTTAGTCATTTTCCCATTCTCCACTGCTACCCGATGCAAGCTGCTTCTAGTTTCTTGGTGAAATCCAAGAGTGCAGCATTGTTATCCAACTTTGCCCTGTTCAAAATACACAGATTATGTTTTCGCTACTCTGCCATAACAAAAGATCTAAGTGCAGCAATTGATTTTCTTGATAAATGAGAAATCCCCGAGCGTCAATGGTGCATGGTGCAGAAACTCGGTGGATAATGGACTTGCTCTTTTGCAACTCCATCTAAATACTAGGCTTTGGTATGTAGCAGGGTCTGAATCCATGACGTGCCCTTAATCCACACATCACCCGCTACACTCTTACCACCAGACCAAAGTCCTGGGGGTGCTAAGCACAGCAAATTAAGTACCAGAATGTCCTACCTATGTATCCCACTGTGTGGGACTACACTAGGTATGTTATTATTGTTAATGTCCTACCTATGTGCAAGTCCACTAGTCCAAGCAAATATTGAGGCAATGCTATTTGTGCTGGTTTCGCCTCCTTTTTGATGAACCCTGTAGTGGCGGGTCACAGTTCCATGGGCTGCTTCTGCTTCCACGGTCTTTCCATCCGGACATATCTGAACCAAATATGCCAACCCCGTTTGAATCCAAAATAAAGTCGCAAATCAGCAATGAAGCCAAAATGATCTAACGAACGATAAGTCCTATTTTATAGAAAACTTAGACTTTCTGCATGTAAGCATGGATTTCTCAAATAATAGTATGAAATCACGAGATAAAAGACTCAAAATTAAAGGAACTGGGAACCTTGAGGGGAAAATGGAATCAAATAAAGCACATACCAGGATCGATGTCATCAATCCAAGGGATCCAAATCCTGTTCAAGTGATAAACAATTTAAGAGCAATTATGAGCTCATACGAGCATTAAAGTAGGTAGTGAAAACGACAATTGAACAAGTAAAATTTTTTCATACCATTTTCATATTGATAATACAAAATGCATTCTAGATAGATCTCTGAACAGTTAGCAAGCTGGCCAAGCATACCTTGTGCTAAGAAATCACTCTGCACATCTCCATCGTAGTTTTTGCATGCCCATACATAACCACCGTCACTTTTTAAAGCATAAGCAACCATATCATCGATGAGCCGATGTTCATACCTATTTTACTAAGATTCAAGCATTTAACAATCTCTATCATTACAATCATTAGCAAGAACCAGTTGTTGGAAATGAAAAGTTCTGTGCTTACCAGATTTAGCTTCCTCAAACTTTAACTTCCATTTTGATTCATAAAGCTTCTTGGAATATGTCCTTGAATCTTCAGAAAAGATCATAAAAGTAAGAAGAGGAACCCAAAATAATAGAAGGGAATTAGGGAGAAGACAGGCAAATAGAATGGCAGTGTTGGAAATATAGAATCAGATCCGCGCTAGCCATACCTTCCGTCATATTTCTTAAGGATAGTATTCTTTGTGCTAAGATAGAGTGGCCATTTCTTTTGTGCATGTGTTCATAGAAGCTTCAGCGAAAGAACGAATAGACTGCAGAAAAAAGCAGCAAAGATCATAACTCCAGGCATTCTAATTTTCTGTTTTAAGCTATGTTGCTGGGACTGTGCATATGGGATCCTCCAAAAGTAGCGCATTTTTGGAGGATCCGACACAGGTGCAACAACATTTTTAGGGAATCCGAGAAACATAGGTTTAGGTGCCTCAAGCCTCATCCGTGTTGTACATGGATAGAGCTACTCCACCAGCACCAGTGAAGTTGTAAACCTCGAACTCAGTCTTTTCAGCCGTCCCTTCTGGTACTGCAATCAGGTTCAATACAATATCTCAGCAACATTTTCCAAACATAATCACTAAAAAAGTAGTAAACGAACATGAACCAATTTACTCATAGCCAAACTGAAGTAGAGCAAATATATATTATCAGGCTTGGGAATCATACAGGTTCATGCAACTATACAGATGAGCCAACTTTTTACCAAATACTAATTTGAGTTTTCCAGCTCCTTGAATTACTGTATCAGTAGCTCGATATTGATCACCAAAAGCATGTCTGCCAATGCATATCGGCTTTGACCAACCTGATGTCAGCTACATCTATAAGTCAAAGGTGAATCGTGAATAACGAACAATACTAACTAGCATTAAAAAACCTTCAGATAAGTCGAGATAACCTTTGCAGTTAAATTCTTAGATACCGTCATGCAATAAAAAAGCCCAATAATAGATGGTATCTCCAATCCAACACAGATATCTTTCAAATTAAGTGTGGCAGTTGAAGTCTCTCCATTCAAGTGTTCTAATTAATCATTTAGGCTCTTCCACATATACTTCAGGGTTGACTCTTCATACGAGCTCATCTGCAATGCATTCTTATTTAAATAATTCATCTGTCTGATTTATACATTAAGGGAGCTTATGAATTTCTCAAACTTTCTTCAATGTTTTCAAATTGCAATGTATAGCTCCTTGATGTCAGTTCCTAAACACATAAATTCCATTATAGAGATTAAAGAATAGATGGTTTAACCCTTGTACTCTTCAGCCATCATTAATCGAGGACCAGCAGGTTAATAAAATGAAATAAACCACACAGAAAAATGTAAGCACCTGGAGTGATGGTTGCACACTTAATTGCTACATTATACCTGCAATTTATTTCATAAATAATAAGGCTGGATGTATAAAGATCAAACATTTCAGTAATTGATGGAAAGATTAGGGAAAGTCAGTATATGAGCTTGGTCCTAGAACAGCATTCTTTCATTAACTTAGAAACTTAAAGATAGAAAGAAGTGGATACATACTTCAAAGTAGCCTTAGCGCTTTCAATTGTAACCTTATCATCTGTGGCATCACGGTGAGGAAGGCCAAGATCGAAGTATTTTATATCCAACTCCACAAAAGGCAAGATGAGCTAAAGCTTAAAAGAGCATTCAGATATCAGCCACGGTGAAATGAACACAAGGATAGACACAGAATATTTTAGTGACATACACATCAGCCAAAACAACTTGTTACCTTATCCTTAATTAATTTCCAAATGACACGGGTCATTTTCATCTCACCCATCACATTACCAGATAGAGCAACATAAGAAAGTGAAAATATACATTTCTTGACAGTTAAGAAGAACCAATGAGTAATGCAGTGGACCAAACTAATTTATCATATATAATGACGTAACATGAACTTTATCTTTGAGAAGGTTGATTATCATTTCACCCTGCTCCTTTATTATGCAATAACTACAACTTTTGGAGATGAACTTACAAGTGAACTAGGCTGTTACATATGGCATCAGAGGTGCCACTGCGTCTGACAGCAAAAGTATAGTGGGGTGAACTTAATCAAAGGCGCTGAATCCACAAAATTGAGGTGTATGTAACACCTGAGGCAAATCCCATTAAGAAAACATGGAGAGATGCTGGTATATAAAAACAGATCTTAGACCCTAGTGATGTAAACCATGGGTACCAGGTGCCACGATAGAGGACATGGTGGAAGCTAAGCCTGAATGTAAGCTGGAATATTTAGGAGTATGTGTATTAAACAACCCTCTAGGAATTTAGCTGATTACCGTGGGATGTGGGTTCGGAGAATGATAAGTTGGAATTGATTTGGGGAGGATGGTTAATAAGTAGTGGGTAGGAGTAGCCAAAATATAGGCAAACGTTTAATGCTTATTCCTCGCTCATCTTCCTTCTTCTATGTATCCCATCCCCTTCTACATTTCTTCATTATTTTTTGCATTTTGCATTGAGGATTCTGGTTTAGTTAATTCATTATCACTTCTCAAGACCCAGTGTATTTCCTTATTCTTGGTTAAGTAGCCACTACACCTAATAACATGTTTTATAGCTGTTCATACTTATGCTCAAAACAGAAAACCTCACTGGGCTGTTACACCCCTTTGACCCGGACAAGAAACAACAAAAAAATCAATTCTTGAACAAAAATCAGTACATAATTTTATTAAATTACATTGCCTCCAGATACAAGTGAATAAAAATGCAAAAAAAGATTCCAGAGATTTTCTTTCCCCCAGAAACAGAAACAACATAAAAATCAATTCTTGAACAAGCAGTACATATTTTTAGCAAATTACAGCATCCAGACATTGAAGTGGACAGGTGGATAAAACTGCAAAAAAAGGATAGCATAGATTCTCTTTCCCAGTGGTTAGAAGATACCTTTTCATTCAGAATCAAAAAACAACATAAAAATCAATTCTTTAACTAAACATCATTACATAGTTAGCATATAACAGCCTACTGAAACAGAAGCAAAATCAAGTCTTGAACTAAAACCAGTACATAATTAGGATATAACAGCCTTCTGGAACTGAGCCAGTATAAAGATCAAGTCTTGAACAAGAATCAGTACATATTTTCATGAAATTACAGCATCCAGACATTAGTGGACAGGTGGATAAAACAGCCAAAAAAAAAAAAAGGATCCCATAGATATTCTTTCCCAGTGGTTAAGAAGATACCCTTTTCATCCAGAATGAAGAAACAACATAAAAATCAGTTATTTAACTAAAATCATTACATAATTAGCATATAACAGCCTACACAGAAATGAAGCAGCATAAAAATCAAGTCTTGAACAAGAATCAATACATATTTTAGCAAATTACAGCCCCTCCAGATAATAGTGGACTGGTAGATAAAAATGCAAAAAAAATAAAAATCCATAGACTGATACAGAAATAATCAAACTGGGGAAAAGAAGCATAGAGTGATACAGAAATAAGGATCTAACCATCCATTTCAACTATAGGGTTAGCCACTTTGATCTTTTTGAAAAGCCATTTTAAGTGAAAAATTGAGATTAAGAACTGGAAATTCTGGTGATTTACAGAGTAATGGTGTTTGATAAAGAAAAAATCGCCGGCGGGAGAACCTTGAATTGTAAGGAAATGAAGAAAGAAAATTACTTTGGAGGGTTGAAGTTTCGGGGTAAGTGCAAGTGGAAATAAAAACAAAGTGAGATGACATTTTGGTAAAACTATTAATTTTTAATGTGTCTCAACAACCTTTGCACGTGATATTTATTTTCGACAACAACTATTTCTTCTTTTTTAAAAAAAAAAAAAAATAATATATTTTTTTTATTTTTTTTATTTTTTTTATTTTTTTTGAAAAAATTAATACAAATGATATATCGTTAAAAATATATTGATATCATGTTATCTTGAATATTTATTAAATCTTAAATATTATTAATAAAATTTCTGATTTCATATCCTAATTTGAAATAAGGCACAGTCACAATATATTACTTCATTTCATTCCAATTTGTTTGTTTTATTTTTTTGTTAGTCCGTTTTAAAAAAAAATATTTTTGGTAATTTTAAAATTTAATTTTGCGTGACATGTTTATACCATGTGAGATATTTTGATCGATTCTCGTATCTTGGTTAAGATCGCGGCGTTCAAAAAATGCTTTCTTTGTTACGACTTTGTCTCAGGATTGAAGTAATCAATCAAGCAATTGAAGCTTGAAGGAATAAAAAGGATAAATGATACATGAACTACAAAGTACAAAAAATATTAGTCAAAGAGAAGATGAATTAAGCGAAGCCGTGCAAGTTAGGCTTTTAAGTAGGAGGAATACAATGGTAAAAACGGGTATTTTAAAAAAATTAATTATGATAAAGGGAAAGAATGTCTATTTTTAAAAAGTTAGAGGGAGTTTGATTTTAAAGCGAGCTTAAAGGGGCGAAAATAATTTTCACCCATTTACTCATACTATGTATTGAGAAGCAATTAAAAAGAAAAGAAATCAATCATATTAATATATTAGCTAATAAAATTTTAAGGGAACTATTGAATTCTTTTCCTGAAGAACTTCTTAATAAATTTACCAAAAATTCTTCCTAAATCACTATCAAATATAATTATATTACTATAAATAAAATATCAAGTAATTTTAATTTTTCATGAATTTCAAAATTTAATAAATTAAAAATATTAAAAAAATCAAAAAAGATAAAAAAATTAAAAAAATTAAAAAAATTAAAAAAATTAAAAAAATTAAAAAAATTAAAAAAATTAAAAAAATTAAAAAAATTAAAAAAATTAAAAATATTGAATTAATTATTACTATGTTTTCTAAAAGAAAAATCCCAAAAAAATTCATTTACTAACATAAAAATCACAATTGCAAAAAATAAACATGTGGATGAGTGATAATTTTTTTAATCTATAATTTTACCTTTTATTATTTTAATTTATAAAAGTAATAATCTTGTAATTAATTTTTTTGGGATGAGTCAAGTCAGGTCCTCTTTTAATTAGTTATATATTTATTAGATTAAAATTTTGAAACATGGTTAAAATGTATAGTAAAAAAAAAATTAATCGAAAAGTTGAGCTTTTTCGATAATTGTGATTTTTGTGTTAGTAAGATAAAATTTTTATGATTTTCTATATAGCAAAAAATATATGATTATACTTTAATGGAAAAATTATAATTATATGACCATTTATGAAATTTAAACTATGATGCAATTTACATAGACAATATATAAATAACTAACCATATATGCTAATCACAAACCAAATTTTTTTGTGGAAAAAAGATACATACACACATCACAATTCTTATCCTTTATCACATTTTGTATTCTTTGAAATTTCTTTTCCCCACAATTTTTGCTATATGATTTTATTTTCAAACTCTATAAAAAGATCAAACATATAATTTTTTAGAATCTCATTTCCTCAAGAAGGTGAAGTAAAAATTTCTCGCTATATATATATATATCTCTTTTTTCTATTTTTGTTGTTTCTTTGAACAACTTTATCAAAGCGAGAGACTTATATACGCTCTAATCTTTTCAATTCATTCGTGAGTTATCTTGAATTATTCATATATAAATTTGATTGTGTAAGCATTAAATCAAAACAAACTAACACTTGTTTTTGTGCTCTTTTTGTTATTTTGTTTT
Source organism: Datura stramonium (assembly GCA_018107945.1). Classification (NCBI taxonomy): domain Eukaryota; kingdom Viridiplantae; phylum Streptophyta; class Magnoliopsida; order Solanales; family Solanaceae; genus Datura; species Datura stramonium. The sequence continues at coordinate 157,411 of JACEIK010000263.1, forward strand.
TTTTCCGGAAAGAAAGTTATAGAGAAAGATGGCAGATTCCGGGGAAGAACATGTTGGAGAATCACTCAGGCTCTCAAAGAAAATTAAAAAACCAAACGCGAGTGTCACCAGAGACACGATGTAAAACAAATTCAACATCTTGAAGCGTAAAAGATTAATTTCAATATTTATTTTTGAATTATTTTTGGTTTAAGGAATTGTTGTTATTTTCCTGACAAACATGAGTTATTTTGTATATGCATTCTTTGTGCATTAATTTATATTAATTCTTGTTCATTTCATGTCTTTTTATTTTTTTCTTTATTAGTCCATTGAAATTTAGAAATAGATCTTTTCTTTTGATTTTGTTATTCAATTTTTTTGATTGACTTGCTAAAATGGTTCAAAAATAGTTTATTTAGATGATTGATCTATCATGTATACATCTTTTATACATGAATCTTTGATTATTTAGTAATAACTTTATTATAAGGGAATGAATTTCTTTAATTTTGATCTCTTTCTCATTTTTACATAGAAAAAAAATAAGTCTTTTCCGCATTCCATGATAATTTTCTTGTAATTGTTTTGATATCTCTTTTGAAAATCGAGTAATTGATTTATATCAGAAAATCCCACTTTAAGGTACGATTGATCAGTTCGTATTAAAAGTCTCACTTTTGGGACCGACTAATCTTTGATTCGCGTTAAAAAGCCCACTTTAGGGCCGATTAATCTTAATTCGCACAAGAAGTCCACTTTAGGGCCCAAGTAATCCTAGATTTGTGTCGAAGGAGTCCCCCACTTGTGGCTTGACTTATCCGATTCACATCGGAAAGTCCTACTTGTGGGATAAAACACTCCCTCTGAGATATAGCTGACTCTAGTCCTAAGGACTCGAATGCGGCTGCTGATTAGAGAATGAAGGGATATACAGCTCCTTAATACTTGATAAGTATTAGATACAGCTCTAGGGCTGATCTAGTGATTCACATAGAAAATTAAGTCCCATTTTCGGAGTAAAAGCATTTTATACTAAAGACAATTCTGTTTCAACCCTCAAACTCGAGATGACCTTCGATTAATAATAGGAATACTTACAACCCACCTTATCTTTGGTGGTATATAAAGTCATTCTTTTTCTTCTTTATTTTAGGTTTATTTTCTTAAAAAATTGACCAATAATGGTGTTTTCTTTTTGTTGTAAATTTTGAAATGAAGATTCTTCAAGGAATGTATCCACATCGAGATGAGAACCAGAGAAACCAGTTGAGTAAGGAACTGAAGACTGACCCTAAACAGATCAAGTTTTGGTTTTCAAAACAGAAGGACTCAAACAAGGTAATTTTAATTAATTAGTCCCTTTTTTTATAAATTTAATATAATTAAGTGATAGTTTTTAAAATTATTAATTACACTTGATAAAAAATTATTTCTCTGAATTTGATTGAAGTTGTTTGAATGTATGATTAAATAGGACAATTGCTTTCTCTATACTATTAATTAATACATTTGCTTCCTCTTCATTTTTGGTTTTCACCTTTTAATATTATTTTTATTTGAAATTATATTTTGATAATTTACATATTTTGGTAGTAAAGTAGATCCAATTTTACAACTAGGAATTAATCATTTCCCCTTTTTGAATTTTTTGATAAATGAAACAAAAAACCCTCAATTAACTTTCCTTCAATTTCGACTAAATACACTTAACCTTCAATTAAGTAAATGTACACTTTTGATTCCTTTGTTTGTGAATATTCTTATATTTTATCATAATTATTAATCGTTCCACCACTTAATTATCTCTATATATATATATTTATATTAATCTTGATTAAATGAAAGTTAAATATGTTAAAGTAAGATATCACAATGTACTTATAATTTAGGGACGAAAAATGCTATTATCCCTTTTAAAAATATTCTTTCTGGGAACTATTTATTTCATTCTCTTTCTACGTCTAATTGTTTCATAATATCTGATTATATATATACAATTTTGTTATATATATATATATCTATATATTTACTCAGACCTGAGAATGAAAGATCAGACAACAATACTCTTCGAGCGGAAAATGAAAAATGCAATGTGAGAATATGGCAATGAGAGAGGCACTGGAAAATATTTATTGCCCGCAATGCGATGGTCCACCGATTGGAGAAGAAGAAAGGGAACGTAATATAGAAAAAATGAAAATGGAAAATCAAATGTTGAGAGATGAGGTAAGCTTTTTATTATATCATGCTTTTTAATTATTTATTTTTCTTGAAAAGAATTACTTATATATAATAAGAGAAAGAGATAGATTTATAATTTAAACTTGGTTATTAATTTTGGCCTTTAAGGTTTTACCACATAATTTATTGTATTTTGAAATAAAGGGGTTGGATTTGATATTTATCAGAACTTTTAGTCGAGTTTATAAATTTATATTCTATCTCTAAAATAAGTTCGAGATGGCTGGAGGGGGATGCGGCTCGCAAGCATTCGGTTCATACGAATCCGAGTTTTATTTTTTTTTTTATTTTACGCAGTATAGGTAAAGGTAAAAATTCATAATTATATAAGTACAATGAATTAGGTATTAAGCTTCTCACTAAGGATTGTAATGGTATGGATAAAATTCCTCCACTCTTAATCGGATATTTTAGGTTTGAGTTCTAATATGAAAAAAAAAACCACGATAAAAGTGCTTCCCTTTTAACGAGGGCCTTGCATGACACTAATTCCGTCGTGCGGAAACCTAATCTTTGGTAATGAATATTGGGTGAAAAATTTTTCAAAACCTATGTTAAATGCCTTAAAAATCAATTTCATTTAGTTTCATCTTTGGATTCGTTTTCGTCGAGGTTCTTATGAGTTACCTTGTCCTTGACAAGAGAGATCACTTTGATCTTGTGATCAATTTAAGATATATACATTTTTAGCAATTATTTACTCTATTCTTTTAGGTTCACAATTCATGTTTATTATTAAATAATTACCTATTATGGTAAGTAACTTTTAACTTAACAATTGTTTTTTTTCCCTTGAAATTTTGCAGTATGAAGAATATCAAATTCATCTCAGAGTTGTTGGAAGGTCTTTCTTGATGAATCCACCAAATTCTACTCTTGGATCTCCATCAAATTCATCTGATGAAAGTTTGTTGAGCCAAAATATATGTGACTCTCCCATTGAATATCCTCCTCCTACTCCTTATCGAGAAAATAATCATAATGTTCGAGGAAATTCAATAAATATTAATAATACCCCAATAATGTCTCCATTACCACAAGAAAATTATGAATTTCATCATGATGACGGGGGAGAAATCGGTTATTTTTGAGATTGTTGTTGCTGCTATAGGTGAAATGGTTGAACTTTTTCAAGTGAACAATCCAATTTGGATAAAATCACCAAGTGATGAGAGGTGCTTTATTCATCGTGATAGTTATGACAGAATATTTTCAAATCCAAATCGACCCTATAAATCATCTCTTGCTCGAATTGAATCATCAAGGGATTATGGAGTAATTACCCGATAGCGCAATTGAATTGATCGAAATTTTCTTGATCGGTAAGTTCTCTAACATTTCATGTTTAACGATTCAGTTCACAAGTGATATTGTGTGTCTTGGACCTAGGTTGATATATCCTTTAGAACGTATCGGTACTAGGGTCTATATAACGCTTGCTTCGTTATACGACAGCCATATACAACTCTCCTATGTGTAGGCGAGTAATTTGTGTGCTAGCCACTTTTTGGATTGATTTTAAAAAGTATTCGGTGTTTGAGAATTTCGTTCAAAATTGGCCCTTTGATGCGAGAGCTATATCATGCTAGTGTCATGGTTTTGAACTTGAGCAAGTGAGAGATTTAAAATATTGTCATGATTTTTAAAATCTAATACAGATATCATGAATTTCAAAAGCTGGTTATTTTGATAAAACTTTTGAATGTGTTCGCTACTTTTCAATAGGCCAGATACACGATTCTGTTGTTAATTTCTCTATACAATATTGCCAATAAATATTTATATAAGCCGATTCTAATTACTTGAAATTATTTTGAGGCGTAATTATTATTGTTATTGTTTAATCATCTATCATATTCTTAAAAATAATTATTTTTTGTATATGCAGGTCAAATGGATGAACATGTTTCCTACTATAGTTACAAAAGCTAGGTCTATTGAAGTTCTTGATGCTACAGAAAATTTGGGAGGCTCTATACAATTGGTAAAATTAATATTTATCCACCTTTTATATCTTTTTCATAGAAATTTTATAAATATTAATATTTAGCATATAAATTAAATTAATGACCTACTTTTTTTTTTTTTTTGAATAGATGTATGAGAAAGGTTCATGTTTTATCTCCTCTAGTGGAATCTAGAGAATTTTTCTTCATACGTTGTTGTAAACAAATTAGTTCAACAACATGGATGATGGTAGATGTTTCATATGATTTATTCAAAGAGTTTCAAAGTGGTGTTGTACCTTCTTACTCTTGGAAGTTTCCTTCTGGTTGTGTAATTCAAGAAATGGGCAATGGACAAAATTGGAGATCCTTTTTTTTTATTTATAATTTTGGATTAATATTTTATTTTAGTTTTAAATTATAAATATTGGGGGAATGAAGGAGGGGATTACAAGGTGTTGAATCGAACCGCAAATCAATCAGTAAGAATGCAGGTAGCGATAAAAATAGCGCCAAGATTCTGACTTTTTTAATCGTCTTTTTAACATGTGCTATCAAGAATTTCGTCAGCCAAGGAAGGCCGCAGTTTCACGCTATCCGTCGAGACTACGAAGACAGAAGAAGACTTCGTCCACCTATCACTATCCTTAATTTTTATCATCTCAAAAATTTGCATTCTTAAAGAGGATGAATTTATGCCTGCTTTATGTGACAAAATAATCCTTTACTCGTAATATTCTCAACCAAAAAACACAAATTTCAACATACTTTTCTATAGGAAACATTTTCACTGAGCTAATTATTTGAATTTTTGCTTTCTTGATTATTTCTTCTCTTACATAGTTACTTGGATTGAACATGTTCAAGTTTATGATAAAAATCAGGTCCATCCTATTTATAGAGATTTGTTGTGTGATCGTGAGACATATGGTGCTAAAAGATGGATTGTTACACTTCAAAGAATGTCAGAGAGATATAATTTTGCAATGGGTGCAGCATTTCTACTAGGCATGATCACTTAAAGAAGGTTCGATTTTATGTCTCCTTCAGCATATATTTATGACGTTTTATATTTTAATTTATAAAGTAGGGATCTATGTCAAATTTCTTTGTCATCTCAAGATGGTTTTAATTGAAAAATAGAAAATCTTGATCAAGGGGACCCAAACCTATCCCCTTTTTCTTTGTTTATTTGAAACGTGACCTTTTTCCATAAAAGTGTGCCAATCTGAAAAGTAATTTTTTTTTTGATAAATTAAATTTTTTATGTCTAACACTATTTGATTGCTGATATTATTATTAAGGATCAATCTTCCAATAATTTTTTTTTAAAAATATTTTTAATTTTTTTAATTTTTTTATATTTATTAATTTTTGAAAATTAAAAGTTTTCACTTTTATCTTATTCTTTCATTTTCATATTACTTGTTGTCTTCTTAGCTCCGGTTATGTATCATTATTGTTGCGCATGGTTCTCTTTTCCATTTATTTCACTTGTTAGTATGACTTCTTAACTAATGTATTTTTTTTATTCTTTGTATTTGAAGTCGGTACATCGAAATAAACCTCCCTACCTTCTTGACGTAGGAGTCATTTCTGTATCTGCCTTCCCTTTCTCAGGACTTCGCTCAGTGGAATTGCATTATGTGTGTTCTTGTTGTAATATTCTTTTTGTTATTTATTTTTTGTTTTCAGTGGTTACTAATCAGAAGGGATGAAAAAATGTAGATGCAAATATCTCAAAAGGATGATTCAGAGTTTTGTGAAATCCTAAGCGGCAGACAATTTGAGTTTCCTGCTTCATCACAGTTGAACAGTGGAGATAGATTTTCTATTAGAAAAAATGAAGAAATTACCCAACCAAAAGGCTTTATTGCCACTGCTTCTACTTCCCTGTGTCTTCCTCTTTCATTCCAAACTATCTTCAACTTCTTCAAAGATCACAAGACAAGGCCTCAGGTATGTAACCAACCTCTTTATAATATCGTCATTTGTGTCGGATATTTTTAGTGTTACAGAGAAATGCTGTTATAGATCAGAACATATAATACGACATGATACTGATATTGGTTTCAAATAAAACTTGGATGTTATAGTAAAATATTTGAGGGTCTCTGCCTCCGAGAGGTAAGGATAAAGTGTTAAATCCACGATTCTCTTGGCCACGATCCAGTAGCACATGCAGGATTGCACGAGAATACTGTTGTTGTATCTTTCTGATAAATCTTATTATAAGGATGAATATTACGGAAGTCACAACTATATGTATCTTTGCACTGTATTTTCAATTTTAATGCAGTGAATGAAATGTTCAGGTGAAAAAATATTTTTGCATTATTAATCAATGTATAGCTTGTTTCTTAGACGAACGACCCTTAAAAGTATACTTATTTAGTGAAATTTATTTTTAATGATGAGTAGAATGAGTTAGATTGTTAAGAATCTTGAAATTTATTAAGTTGGAAGTCTTGAATTTGACTGATTTGCTAATATTGGACCCCACGTCTTATGTTTTTTCTACATGTTCAACTCTTGACATTAATTGTACATAATTTTTTTAATTCTTATTATATGGTCTTAAACAGTTCTCATCTCATGAACTAATTTTTAATAATTAAATTATGAATTTATTTATTGTTTGATTTTGTTTTTCAGTGGGATGTTTTGACCGATGGGAATAATGTGATTGAGTTAGCTCAAAATTGCCTACGGAACTTTTCAGAAAATAGTATTACAATCATTCAGGTATTTGTCATACTTATTTATTTATTTCTACTTTGCTATTTTCTGTTTAAATTATTAAACAATGATATTGTTGAAGAATTAAACCAAATACAGTGTTTATTGGAAATACGTATATCTTATGAGTTGGAGAGTAAGATTGCGTACATCTTACTTTCTTCCAAACCTCACTTTGGGATTATCTTTTGAATATGTGATTGTTGTTATTGTTGTATTGGATTCTAATACATTTTTTCGTATGTAGAAATAATTTTTTAACTTGTATCTTTTTTTACTTTAGACTTTCTAATCTTTGATTATTAAATTAAAAAATATTTTTATGGTCAAGATTTCACTTTTTCTAGTCAATTAACTATAAGAACACAAATAGTAAGACTAGCTTTTGTCGTGTTTAATTTATAGACACTAACAATTTGAAAATCTTCTTCACGTTATCATAATTTAACCTATTATAGCAAGTTGTCATCCGTGTTTATTTTATGAATTAATAATTTCACTTGTTTTTCTTCTTCTTTTCTTTTTAGGTGACCAAATAGTTACATGTATAACTATGTTTTAGGTCAACTAATTATGATAAATATATCACTTCATAAAGAGCCAAAATTAGTTGTAGAAATTGTCATCATTAATCCATTGCTAAACCGCTTTGGCAGCTAACAAAATTGTTTGATAAATCCATCACTAATTCACCGTTGAATAGGATTAACGATGAATTTTACAGTGGCGACAAAAATTATCCGTCACCAATTCTTGTTATTTTAACCTTACACTTTTATTTCTTAAATTGTTGTAATGTATATGCAGCCTTTTGTGCCGAAGGAAAACAACATGTTAGTTCTTCAAGAGTCGAGCATTGTGAAATGGGAGCTTTCATAATCTATGCCCTATAGATTTACGAACGATCACTTCAATTATCAACGGAGATAGCAAAAAGTTTCCATTTTTGCCCTCAGGTCTCATCATAAGTCCAGACGGTCGCCTTACCTCAGACAGGGAAGATGCTAGAAATGCATCAGATGGTTCAATTTTGACGGTGGCTTTTCAAATAGTGATTTGTGCCAATGATAATCCGATCTCCCACCAACAACATATGGATGCAGTGGCTACTGTTCACCATCTTTTGAGCTCTACAGTTTTAAAAATCAAAGCAGCATTTAACTGCTCTGATTAAAAATTCTGAAGGTTTGATGTCATTTCATTTTTCTTTTTTGGAGATTTTAAAACTTAAACAAATATTAATATTTGAAGGATGATGTTTCCCTTCGTTGTGACTTGTGAAAATCTCAAGACTCTATTTAGGATATGTTACTGCTATTATCTTTTATATTGATAGATTAAATTTTGAGACTTATCATTTGTTTAGTTATTTAATTTCTAGCCTATTTGGTCAAGTATTCAAGATTTGCTTATTTAGGAATATGTTTTGTTTTTGTTGTCATATGCTTTCGAAAACTAGCGGTTTGTGTTTTGCTGATCAATTTATTTTTGTCTTTGTCATGTAACAATATCATGCCTTTTTAATTTTGTAAGTCAAATTTATTGGTGTGTGTGTGTGTGTGTATTCTAGTATAGCCCTCCTTGGAAGATGTTGGAAGGAATCTCAAGTTCTTATCATTTCTCTTAGCAAGTTTAGAACAAGAGAATATGCTATTTGGTTTCCCTTTCTGTAGAAGTGAGTGATTTGGATTTCAACCATTTTCTTGTAGTTAATGATAATGTCCACAATCTGCTTAAGCTTTGGGTTGAAAGTGTTCTTCTTTGTCACCATGTTGGCTTCAAGCATTGAGTCAAATTGTAGAGTGATATTGGTATTGTTCTTCATGACAATATCATTTCACTCCAAACTTTGTCACAATAGCTTCAACCATATTGGTACTGCTACATTGAATTGAAATTGAAAAAGCCATGATTAAATAACCTTTGACTACCATTTAATAATTCCACCTATACTACCTTTGTTCATATTTTATGAGAAACTCCATCAATGTTCAATTTGATTGTGCCTTGAAGTCTTGTTCCAGAGAACTTGTTTCCATCTCTGTACAGGTCTGAGCCTTTTCCACTAGGGTGTCAAATGGGTCGGTAGCATTAAAATGGATCCAGAGTTAATAAATGAGTTGGGGTTAAAAATTAAGCCCCAAAATTACTTGTGCTAAATGAGTTAGGTAAATAGGTTAAAATGGTAGGTCATGACTCGCCTAATTTGATCCAATTTTTTGAATGGTCCACCTTACCTGCAGCTCAGTCCTTTTACTTAGATCCACCCCTCTATCCTCGACCCTAACTCGAGATTCAATCTCAACTCGGGGCTCAGATCTGAGCCACGATCCTTGTCCTCAACGAGATCAAAGACCTAACCTCGACCTAATCTGACTTGAGACATGATAGCTGAGCCTCGACCCGTAGCAGGACTGAGACTACAAACTCAGCACAGAGACTCGAGAACGAGATTTGAGGCTCGGGCCAACCACTTATCCTACTTTGTACACCGAAAGTAAATTCTTGACATGTAGATGGCCCCTGTCGTATGTTGGTTAAGAGTTTTAGGAATGCCATACATGCTAGAAAAGGCGAAAATCGGACACAAGCGCCAAGTCAGTGTTGCAATAGAAATGCGACTTATAAATCGCATGTTGAATCGACTTATAAATTGCATTGTTGATTGCGACTTATAAATCGTATTTGTGAATGCGACTTAAAGATCCCAAGAATAAAAGGCCTCCGCCGGTTTTAATGTTAAATTTCATATAAATTCCAGTGAAGGAGAGCAAGCCGGAAAACGGGGAGCCTGAAATGAGTTGATAGAGATTGGCCAGTTTGCGGCTATTAAACGCGGTCCAAGCTCAGATTAACTCCAGAATCTGAGGTATTAAGCGGCAAGGAGCATTCTGCGGAGTTAGTTTCGTGAAATTCGAGTAGGCGAGATAAAGTCGTGCTAGAGCTAAGGTAAGTAGAATTGCTCCAATTAGTGTCAAATATAATACAAAAATTAATTATTTCTCCCTTACGGACTTTCGAGAAATAACGAGTTTTATTGGATTTTCGATAAGCCAAATTGGGCTATATATATATTAAAAAGTGATATTTTTTTCCGAATATTAGCGTATTTAGTTCTAATTGACCTATATGAATGCGGTTGGGAGAAACCAGGTCTGTTGGCCAGAGGCTACGCCACAGTGGTCGAATCAGCGGGCGAGAAGGTATGTAAAGCTAATTCCTACAGCAAGTTAGTAATCGATTATAGCAAATAGCGTGAACGATAGAAGAAAGAATTGAAATGCGAGAATTGAGTCGGTATGAATCTAGCAAGCATGTTTTATAATATTATGATATATATTGAGGAATGAAAGTTAGTAAAAGCTGATATCGCGCGGTCGAGATGATATCTCGAATGCGGTATAGTTGATATGAGAATCATTTTAAAAGCGAGAAAAGAGTTCGAATAAAAATACGAATACGAGATAGTATTTCGAGATCAAACATGCTTGCTATACGTGATTATTGTTTGTTGAGACACATTTTGTGTGCTGAGGCACCCTTTGGCGTCTCGCTAGCCCCTGAGTTAGTAGCTGTCGACCTGAGTGAGGAGTGGGGATACGCCCTCCAGTGGTATGCGGTCCATGATAGGACGAAGATGAGATGGAGCAGTCCCCATGAGGGTGATCGGCGCTAGCATTACGAGCATAGGTACGAGTTACGAGTCACAGTACGAGTTGAGTACGGGAGTCCTTTGGGCTCGAGACCGCAGTTACTTATATCGGATGCATGAGTACATTTGGAGACCCAAGGGGGCTAATAGAGGTGCTCGTAGTTAGTAGATGAGTTGAGTGATTTACTTTGAGTGGTTTGACTAGGGTAGGGGTATTAGATTGTTTGTTGGTTGGCACCTTAAAACATAAGGACTAGTATAGGTCACTTGTTTGTTATATATATGTATATACTTGACATCTATTAGGCAGTAGACAACAAGTCGCCATGACGACATGTATGCTTCTACACTTGCCTTCGTACAAATAAGCTTATTTGATTGATAAAATCCAGACAGTTGAGATACTTTAATTGTTAATTTTTAGTTATGTTGCTTATATTGAGTTATGTTCGATTACTTTACATACTCGGTACCGGTGGGTGCGCGCCGTTTAGGTATTGCATTACTGCGAGTACACATAGACGAGGCCGTCCACCGTGATCCTAGCTAGTGCGAGTCGTGACTCTTGTCGCTAGGAGCTTGATATTCCTTAGGATTACTTAATTTTATTTTGTTATATAATGCAGGTGGAGTCGGGACAGGCAAACAAGTGTATCGATATTCCTAGGAAGCATGGTGTATATATCTCACATGGTTAGTTGTCAGATTCGTGCGTATGTTCATTTGTTTAGTATTGTTGTTTATGTTGTAGGTAATGGGGAAGTAGTATCCGATTAGTAGTGGTGACCTTGCGGTCACGTGGTTATTGACATTTGTTCTGTTTTGATTTAGAGATAAGCCCAAATGACGTGGTGGCGCTTGTCACGGCCCCGTAATAGGGTTCACTATGTGAGTGTGATTACAGTTGGCGATGTTATAGTACGGGTGGCTATAGGCTGTCGGCGGAGGTTGTGTTTACGGCGCGTTATATAGCTGTTGATTAGTGAATCGAGTTAGAGCCCGGCCGGGCACCGGATGTGCTTAGGCTCGGTAGTCCAGCGGTTCGGAGTCCTAGCGGGGCACGAGTGCCCGATCCTTACCCCAGTAGTGTGACACCTACATTAAAAAATGCCCAAAGCGATCTAGCAAACTGCAATCATACAGGAGCCACGGATTTTTATGATTGTTTTTTGAGAGACAAAGCCCAATTCTCGTAGAAAGTGGCCTACTTTCACATTTACATAGGTCAAGTTTTTCAAGGGTGACCTTTGTAACTCTAACACCTCACTATCTGAGATACAAACTTTCATTAAAGAGTTCATAGGCTCAACGCTACAAATCGTTACGAAGGAAAAAATGCACTCACATAATAGAAGGAATAAAAATAATAATAGTGCATTTCCTGATAAATTATCTATCATATGATTCATTTTTTTCATTGAACTTGGTTATAGGATCTCAAGTCCTCAAGTTGGGTTTTCTCATATATGACTCAAAAATTTTGAAACTGATCCTTCCCCCTCGTGTGCTTCGGATCCTTTGCTTTGCCAATGCCTTGGATAGTTCATCACATAAAAGTATTACAAGATTGTGTCAAATATTTATAGCACGTACCACTTGTCAAATATGATCTCACAATAAAATATTTTTTTCTCATGGAGTGCAATTCTTGTTGTATTAATGATTTTGTACTCTATGCGATAAATTGGTATTATCACAATAGATTAAAATAGAAGATATACGAAATAATAAATTTCTCAACCAATTCTCTTCCTCACTAGTTGAAGTTGAAGCAAACTCCAGCCTCCATGGTAGAGTTAGCAATTAGCATAACTAATTTCTTAATCTCCAACAAACAACACCAAGTGTTCGTCTACATAAAAAAGCTTTTTAGTACAGTAGAGGATATTATTTTATAAAACAAGTCGTAAATTTTTGTACAAGTAAATATACTGGTTTACTTGTATCTGCTAAATTACTTCTTACACAATATCGAGCTAATTAGTGCAATCGGAGTCACATATCTCCTTATTATTTCTTATTACGCTAGCATACTCCATTTTCTTTATCACATCATTATCATACGTTTGAACAAAAGAAGTTGCAACATATGTACAATCAACAAAGTTGAACTTCGCAAATTTTTCAACAAAATGTGACTTGTCAAGAAAAATTTCATCACACATTTTTTTTGTTGATATCTTTCATTCCAAGAATGAAATTTCTCTCATACAAATATTTCATATCCATGGCTTCTCAACATGTTTTTATGGTTTCTTTGATGACACCCATGTTAGAGCCAAACATCATATGCAACCAATATATAACATGTGAATTATTTCAAGATACACTTGTAATACTTTTTTAAAAAGCATTTCGAGATGCAAAAATCACATTTTCATGATGCATTTTTCATTTCATCGGCCCCACTATTTTGAGAATTTAATGAAATAAAAATTCATGAAAAGTAGTATCACTTTGTTCATGAAAATATTAGGTAATTTTTTTTACCTTCCCTCACTTGAATTGAGCGAGTAGAAAATACTTTACCCATTTATCTCTTTCCTTTTCATTCTTGAAGAGATCAGTGGCGTTGAAGTGGGGTGATGTTGAAATCTCTATCTTGATATTCACAAATTTTCAAAGCTGTAACAACAATTGATTTTCCTTAAAATTGTTAGTAAATATACCGTAAATACAATTGAAAATAAAATTTTCAAAAATGAACAAATAATGATTTAGGGTGGCGCGGATATCTCGCTCTCTTTAGGATATTCAAGCCTTTGTGATGTTATCTTCATCGATCCGGTAGTAATGTGCGGCTTGTCACTCAGGATGCGATAACCCAACAACGTCGTATGGCTCAAACAACTCGAATTAGTTGAAGAATCTAAGGCTGCCAAAGGAACACATTCCTTCATCACAAACTTATTCTCTTTTTATATAGTGAATTAGTTTGGACATTTTAGAATATTTTTCTCTGTCTCAACTCTCTCTTTCACTAATGCCTCAAAATACAACTACAATATTTCTTTTCATCTTTCTCTACTTTTTTATCTTTTACATAGACCAACACAAGGAAACTTTCTAAATGCTACTATGTCTTTACAAACAGTGTATTAAACACTCAGAATATTTGGTTACGCCAATTTAGAAAGTAGTTGTCAAGTTTTAAATTTATTTTTAAATATCTATATTTCAAGATCTAGATTCTTGATTTGACTCGTTAAATCAAATCAATTGAATTAATCTCATGTCATTGAATAGCAAAAGAAGCGATAAAATCAATTAATCTTGATATCTATACTAATATAAACTTTGAATATTACTTTTAATAACAATATTATGAAATCAATCTATTTAAAGGGATTTCTCCTCACGGTGTGAACTAAATTACATAGCAAACTAATTAAAAATAAAACTTCTTTATTCTTAATTTCCTCTCTAGTTTCAATAGTATCTTCAAGAAGGGGTTCTAGTTCAAAATGAAAATTACAGCGGATTTTCTTTTATTTTTTCTCTTTTTTTCAAAAATATAAAACACACTTTTTATGAAGTTAAATTTTCTTTACATTATTAGTGTATATAAGTTAAAACTCTTATATTTTTTACGTTCTTCATGAATTTCTTTTTATGTTTGCTTATGAAAGTTTTAGAATTCAAGAGAGACAATAGAGGTATATATGTCTTATGAAGAGAGTTCCCCCCTCCCCACCCCCATTTTCTTAGCCCCAATAATATTATACACAACTATAAACATATCTCTCATCTTGAGGCCACACAAATTGAACATTCCAAAGCTTCTAGAGGCGCGTCTGGAGTACGACAATTGAGGTTGCTCACACTTTATAATTCAGGGCCATCGGCGAGAAATGTCTGCAGTAGTTAAACGGGCGGGGAGATAATAAGAGAATAATTGTGTGCCTTTGGTGGACCTAATACTTATGTGCAGGGCTAGCGCCCTCTCTCTTACATGCCCTCTCTCTCTAGCAGAATGCTATCTGTTCTTATTCATATATTACCTTCCATTATTAAAAAAAACACACACACACAAATTCAAATTCACTATTATGGCCAATTTTATGTACATGTAATATATAATTTGTCTTATTTTCACATATTTTCACTATCGGCAAAGTGGGTTTTATGTACATGTTATAATATAAAAATTTATCTTATTTTCACGATTACAATTGCATAGATGGATTGCCCGACTCACTTTAGATGTGTCAATTTTTTATGGCTCACCTTGCAACTCAAATTGTTGAGTGAAAGGACAAAAAGTAAGAGTTAGTTTTCATCTCATTGCATGTATTAAAGTTTAATCAGTTCTATGCATTGACAGGTGATAAAATATATTTATATATAACGTAAAAAAACCATGTCATTTATTAGGAAATTGTAACTAAATTTCTCAATAAGCATTAATTGATAATCTGATAAAATTAAAATGGTAATTAGATAGCATGTTATCATATGTTAAAAATTCAAATTAGTGTATTAAAAACTATTTACTTTGTCAATGCGCAAAGTAAATCCTATAAAATTTAATGATGTGCTTAATTTGTCTTTACAGAAAAAAATTGCTCGATGAGATACTACAGCTGGATATTGTTAAACTAGAAAATATTTACAAGGTGGGGATCATGCTTGTAAAGATATTTACAAGGTAGGGATCATGCTTGTAAAGATATGATATGCGGGCCAAGACACTAAATACAAAAGCTAGTACCGTATTGATGGGAGGATTGTCCAATGCGTATAAGTAGGCCCAGTCGCTCCGTTCACAGCCACGGCGTGGGGCTCTAACCCTCTTTCTAACACCACAAGTGCCTTGAACCCAGCGAAGCATGGACGGGGAAGCTCAAATAGGGATGAACGTGATATCATGGGTGTGACCTCGTGCGACTCAACCCTAAATGCTAGCTTATGATGGGAGGATTACCCAAAAGCAATATAGCGTCTACTATAATTAAGATTCACGTCGATGTGAAATTCTAGCAGGCTCACTTTCAGATTAACAGGGATCTTCACTACTCATATATAATATAAGTTTCCTAAACTACGAGACTGATTTATGCAAATGTTCCCTTTTAGGCCCACCATTTAGATTTTATCATTATTTTTAAAAGTTATTTATTAATAGCTTTGGAATATTACCTTCCATACAATATTAGAGTTAGGTCTTAATATTTGTTTATATATTACTCAATATGTGTGAAATCTCTGAAAAATGAACTATTTTTGAAGGATTTGAAATACCGATAATATTTTGAAAACTCCTACGTAACATAGTTAATATACTCTTTACATACTATTACTCATAGGTTCTTTAATTAATCATGATATTATTACTTAGTTATCAAAGGAAATATACTCCCCCATGCAATATTATTGTAGGTGTTAAGTTTTATTTACGAGTAGTCTTAAAAATTTCATATATTATCAAATAAACTATTTTTAATCCATTATTGCCAAAATTTCCTAAATGAAGTTTCTTTTCCATTTTAATTGGTTGTTTCATTCTCTGGTATATATTTAACTATCTTGAATGTTAGATCAAATTAACTCTATGTTTTTTATCCTAGTAATAAATCCTAAGATTTTCAAGAAACTCGTTGTTAATTACTGCCTTGTCAAAGATATATGGTTTTATATGATTAATTAAAGCTAAAATTAGTCGCCGTTTAAGTTTTGGGTGATTATTGGTACGCCTGCTTAGTAGTTGAATTTATTTTAGTCTATTAAAATTTGGGATACGTACACAAAATGTCCCATAAAAATTATATTAGTTATCGATTTGTTCTCTCCTTACTAATTTTGTCAATATCCATTTGTCTAGATTTACTTAAGTTTATCCCATGAAAAAAAAAAATCATGAGATTTTCTACATTTTCGCGCATTTCAAACGCAAGTAAAAAACATGTCCAATGCTAATATCAAAATTACTTTTAAAAGTGATGATGGTGGTGAATTCGACAATAAGGCCTGATTTCACATTTTTTAAAATATGGTATTATTTTTCATTAGTCGTATTTCTAGATCTTTTAGTATTGAAATTTGGAAGTAAAGAGTTATTGCCTACACGGTTGGTTAGACTATTTGAATTTGTTAGTGTTAAGTTATATGGATCGACCAGTGCTGGGCTGGTCCTTCTACCGGAGTTATACGAAGCGAGAGAGCTGCAGTAACAAAGTAAAAGAGAAATGACACACGATATTTACGTGAAACCTCCTTGCTCAAGGAAGAAAAACACGACCTACACCATTAGGATTTCTCAACAACTCACTGAATCCCGTGGAAACCTCCTTGCTCAAGGGAAGAAAAAACCACGACCTACCTCGTAGGATTTCTCAACAACTCCACTAGATCTGAGCAACTATGATTACAAACTCTAGTAATCCTAAGAGATTCAACTCTGAATCTCCCACTTGTAAAAACTCTAGTACAAGACTTTAAACAATGACTCCATTGCTATCTCTACTAGCTAACTCCAACTAGTACTACAAGGCTAGCTCTAGCCAAATATCAACTAACTCTAGTTAACAAGTTTGCGGATACAACTTTAAAAGAAAGAAAAACAAGATTATACAACATTCATGTTTTTCTATCTATTACACCACAACACATTACAACACTTGCAGCTGCCTTAGGTCACGGGAACACTGGCTTCGAACTGCTTGACCTGCTCCGGGACAAACTGCACTTTTAGGAGGCAGAGCATGTGTTTCTTTAGGTATATTTTTCTGGATGAAGAGGAAGAAGTGTTGTGTGTCCACCTATTTGTTTTTCAAGATCTCAAGGACAAGCTTTGGACACACAAACAAGAAAACTATTCCATTGATCGAGTACACTGCTCTGCTGCACTGCTGCCCTCACCAACCTCCTGCCATAAAGCACCTTTTACAACTGTAACAAAAAAAAAGTTTTCCGACCAGTTCAAATTAGTGTCAACAGCGGCACAAGGGATCTAGTCCCTGTATGGGGTTGACATCATCAAAATCAACAATCTACCAGTTAGGTTCTTTGCGACTTTGGCATTTATATGGACATACTCGAATGTTGTGTGACAATATTATCTCTTCCTATATGTCTCGTAACTTGGTATTCCATGATTGCTCTAAGTATATAGATGTTGATTTTTATTATGTTAGTACGTGGAAAAGTCGCTCAGGGAGATTATATTGTACAATATGCGTCCACTCACTCACTAAATATTAGAATAATAGTTAAATGAGAATTATTTGAGAAAAATTGAAAAAAGAATCCTAAACCTAAAAGCAAGCAATGACAAATTTTTTTAAAAAAAATTTCAACCAAAAAAATAGTGATTATATGTATTTTCGGTGTAAAAGGACGGTACATATTTGATTTTAATGTGCTAAATATTATGACTTCCTATATATTAATCAAATAAAGAAAGATTTAATAAGTAATATTTTAGTTGATGTACTAAATATTAAGAGTTCTTACATCTTACAAATAAGTAAAGATTTTATAGATATAACTTTAAGTAATTTCAAAATCCTAAACGTTAGGATAATGATTAAATGATAATTATTTAAAAAAAATAGTAAACGATAATTTTGTCTAGTGGACCATTTGGATTCATCATGTTCTTTGAGACATACTCAGCCATTTATCTCAAAGGACATGCTTAGATATTGTGTGACAATGTTATCTCTACCTATATGTCTCGTAACTCGGTGTTCATGATCGCTCTAAGCACGTAGATGTAGATTTTTATTACGTCCGTACGTAATAAAGTTGGTCAAAAAAATTTTATTGTGCAATATGTGTCCACGCACTCACAAATTAAATTGCAAATATTTTTACAAAGGGGTTATTCTAGTCTCAATTTTATTTTAATGTGACAATCTGTCTATCATTTTTGCTCATCTAGAATGAAGGGTGTATTAGAAGTCATTAAATTCACTAAATCTATTTTCCCCCTAATTTTTTGCTAAATCAGATTCCATGAATCTATCACATGTTTACCCTAACTTATTTTGTACCCATAAAAAGACCACACTTACTATGAACATATAATTTTCTCTGTCTCAACTCTCAGTCAAAGGTGAGTGAAAAATCTCTCTCTTATACATCTCTTTTTCTATTCTATTTTTCCAGTATTCGTTCAGTTGTCTATCAGAGATAAAGGTTTGCGCACATTCTACCCTCTTTAGATCTCATTTGTTGAGTTATAATTATTTTTTTGTTGTTGTTGATGTCTCTTTGTTCTATTTTATTGGTTCATATAGAAATTAATCGTGTAATCAATAAATCAAACAAATTCACACTTGTTTTGTTTGAATTATCAAAGAAAAATGACAGATCCTGGACCAGAACATGTTGGAGAATCATCAAACTCTCAAAGGAAGTGCCACAGACACGATCTGGAACAAATTCAACGACTTGAAGCGTAAGATTAATTCTATTTATAAAAGAAAATTTGAATCTATATTTTGTTTAAGGAATTTTTGTTATATTCCTAACCATATAATAATTTATTTTCTATATGTGTTCTTTATGTATTGATTATATTAATTCTTGTTTATTTCAGGTCTTTTTTTATTATTTCTTTATAAGACCATTGAAATTTAGTAATAGATCTTTTCTTTTTGATTTGTTTATTTGATTTACTTGCTAAAATGGTTCAAAAATAGTTTATTTGAATGAATGATCTACCATGTATATACATCTTTTATACAGGAATCAGATTGTTCTTGATTATTCGTTAAGGGGATGGATTTCTTTAATTTTATTTCTTTCTCATTTTTGTACCAAAAAATAATAATAATCTCTTTCTTATTCCATGAGAATTTACTCCTTTTGACCCTCGATTAATCCAGATTTGCAATGAAAATCCCACTTTAGAGCCCAATTAATCCAGATTCGCATTGAAAAGTCCACTTTTAGAACTCAACTAATCCAGATTCATTTAGGAAAATCCTACTTTAGGACCGACTAATCCTGATTCATATCTAAAAGTCCTACTTAGGGTCCGAGTAATCTAGATTTGCATTGAAAAGTCCCACTTTAGGACCTCACTAATCTAGATTCGCATCGAAAGTCCTTCTTTGCGAGATAAAACGCTCCTACCAAAAGATGATGACTCTAATCCATGTACTCGAACATGAAACCTCTGCTTAGGGATGAAGGGGTACTTACCGCTCTCTAATCATTGGTAAGTATTTGGCACCCGCCGTAAAACCCGACTAGTTTAGATTCACATTAGGAATTAAGTCCCATTTTGAGAGTAAAACATTTCCTACCAAAGACAGTTTTTAGCTCCAACCCTCAAATTCGAGATGACCTCTTGTTAGTGATGGAGAATTCATATAACCCACCATATCTTTGGTTGTATATAAAGTCTTCTGTTTTCTTCTTCAGTTTTAGGTTTATTTTCTAAAAAAATTGGTCAATAATGATTTTTTTTTTTTTTTTGTGATTTTTGAAATGAAGATCTTTCAAAGCATGTCCATTTCCAGATGCCAAGCAGCGCAACCAACTGAGTAGGGAAATAGGGCTTGACCCTAAGCAAATAAGGTTTTGGTTTCAAAACAAAAGGACTCAAACAAAGGTAATTTTAATTATAAATAATTGTTAATTTAATTTTATGATTAATTTCATTCTCTTTTTACATTTAATTAGCTCATAATATGTGATTTTATTTATCTATATATGTGTGTGATTTTATGTGTATATTTCGTCAGACACAAACTGAGAGATCAAACAACATTACTCTTCGAGAAGAAAATGTAAGACTTCAATGTGAAAATCTGGAAATAGGAGAGGCATCGAAAAATGTTTATTGCTCACGATGTAATGATCCACCTATTGGAGAGGAAGAAAGGGGACGTACTTTAGAAAATTTGAGAATGGAAAATCAAAGGCTGAGAGAGGAGGTAAACCTTTTCTTATTTTATGCTTTTTGATTAATTTATTTTCCTCGAAAAGAATTACTTATATATAACGAGAGAAAGAGATGGATTCGTGATTTGAATTTGGTAGATTAATTTGGCTTTTAAATGTATTTAGCTCATAAATCATTGAACTTTGAAATAAAGGAGTAAGATTTAACATTTATTGAACTTTTCGTCAGTTTTTACATATATTTATGATTTGCTTTGAAAATATTTGGTTCAGATAAATCAAGGATAGATGCAGCTCATAAGTATCAATTTCATTTTTTTTTTTACATGGAGTATAGATAAATGTAAAAATTCATAATTTTATAAGTACAATGAATTAAATGTTAAATACCTACCATCAAGGTTGCGATGGTATGAATAAGATTTCTTCATCCTTAATTAAAGATCTTAGGTTCGATCTCTGATATGAAAAAAAAATTCTGATAAGAAGTGCTTCCACTTTTAACAAGGGGCCTTAATTACATGATGCTAATCCGAATTGGTAGATGCCCTAATGTAGGTACTAGATACTGGGTGAAAAATTCCACAAAACGTGTTAAATATCTTAAAATGTAGAACTCATCTCGTTTAAATCTAGAATCTGTCTTTACCAGGGGCTTACAAGTTGCAACTATTCTTGACAAGAGAGATCACTTTGATCTTGCATCAATTTAAGTTATATACATCGATAGCAAATTATTTACTCTATTCTTTCATATTCTCAAGTCATGTTTATTGAACTTAACAATTGTTTTTCCTCCTTCAATTTTGCAGCATGAAAGGATATCAAATATCATCTCAAATGTTTTTGGAGGGTCTCTTTTGATGAATGCAACATTGGCACCACCAAATTCTACTCTGATGCCAAATTTTACTCTTGGGTCTTCATCAGGCACTCTCATTGAATATCCTCCTCCTCCTGCTCTTCATCAAGAAAATAATCATAATAATAACAATAACAATGTTCGAGGAAATTCAATAAATATTAATAACATTCCAATAATTTCTCCATTGCCTCAAGAAAATTATAAATTTCAGTATGATGATAAGGAGAAATCAATTATTTTTGAGATTGCGGTTGATGCTCTGGGTGAAATGGTTGAAATTTTGAAAGTGAATCATGCAATTTGGGTAAAATCATCAAGTGATGGTAGGTGTTTTATTGATGGTGATAGTTATGATAGAATGTTCCCAAATTTAAATCGACCTTATAATATATCATCGACTGCTCGAGTTGAATCATCAAGGGATTGTGGAGTTGTGCAAATGAGTGCAATTGAGTTGATCCAGAATTTTCTTGATCCGGTAAGTTTCTCAAACTTTTTCATGTTATAATAGCTTAGCACACAGGTGATATTGTCTGCTTTGGACCTGGATTGATACGATTTAAGAATGTATCAGTACTTCTCATGTGTTTAGTAGAGTAAAATTTTGTGTGCTAGCCAAAATTTGGATTGATTTTGAAAAGTAGCTAATGTTTGAGCACTCATTGAAAACCGGCGGCTCTTGATGAGAAAATATACCTTGCCAGTATCATGGATTTCAAACTTAATCATGGATTTCAAACTTAATCAGCAAGTGAGAGATCCAAGATACCGTTATGATTTTTTAAAATCTAACACACTGACATAATCAATGATTAAAATAAGTTATTTTTCAATGATTTTTGAATGTGTTTGCTATTTTTCAATGACTTTGAATGTGCGGCTATTTTTTAATAGGCCGATATAGTTTTATTTTTTAATTTTCTCCTATATAATATTGATGACTTTAAATTATTTTGAGGCGTAATTATTATTATATTGTTTAATCATCAATCATATACTTAAAAATGATTAATTTTTGTATATGCAGGTCAAATGGATGAACATGTTTCCTACTATAGTCACAGAAGCTAGGACTGTTAAAGATTTTGATACTGAGGATTTGGGAGGCTCTATACAATTGGTAAAATTAATATTAATTCAAATTATATATTTTGTATAGGAATGATTCACCATATAAATTAATGATCTACTTTTTTTTTTTTTTTGTGAATAGATGTATGAGAAGATTCATGTTTTATCTCCTCTAGTAGGATCTAGAGATTTTTTCTTCATACGTTATTGTAGACAAATTGATCCAACAATATGGATGATGGTGGATGTTTCATATGATTTCTTCAAAGAGTTTCAAAGTGGTGTACCTTCTCATTCTTGGAAGTTTCCTTCTGGTTGTTTGATTCAAGATATGGGCGATGGACAAAGTTTGGTAAGAATCATTTGTCTCTATATATCACTATTTATTAGGTATTGATAAAAATTTACTCGTATCAGATATTTGTATTGATTGAGAGTGTGTTTAAGAGTCATATCTATCTTCATATTCTGTTTATCTAATTTTGAATTCTCATGTTATATTATTCACGCTCCAAATGTTCAACATTGGACGAGTGCCTGGGGTTGTTTATGGTGGCTCCGTTATTGGTTTAGAAAATGATATTTTTCTCTCCATGTATAGCCTTGAAAAATCCCCAACAGCCTAATAAGTTATATTTTTGGATCGAATTAGATTCAAGAACCATCCTTTAACATGCTATTAGAGTCGTCAATATTATGTTATTCATGCTCCAGATGTTCAGATATAAATAAAAGAGAGTGTTACATAAAGTATCTCACATTGATGAAGAGAATGAATCATTTTCTCCTTATTATATATATGGTCTTAAAAAATCCTCGTCTCATAACATCTAACTAACAAGAAAAAACATAAATTTCTAATATACATTTTTGTCGGAAATGTTTCCAATGAGCTAATTATTTTCATTTTTCTTTTTGTAGGTTACTTGGATTGAACATGTTGAAGTAGATGACAAAAATCAGGTTCATCATATCTATAAAGATTTGTTGTGTGATCGTCAAACATATGGTGCTAGAAGATGGATTGTTACACTTCAAAGAATGTCTGAGAGATATAATCTCGCAATGAATGCAACATGTCCTACTAGGCATGATCTCAACGGAGGTTTGATTTTATGTCCCCTTTAACATTATATATTTATGTCTTTTTAGATTCTAATTTTTAAGATAAGATAAGGATTTATGTCAAACTTAAGACCGCTTTTCAAAAATCTTGAAGGGGGTTCAAACCCATCCCTGTTTCTTTGTTTATTTGAAACATGACCTTCTTTTTAAAGTTTTCTTATTTAAAAACTATCTGAAGTACTATCTGATTTGCTAATATTATTATGAAGGATTAATTTTCAATAAAAGTTTTTTAAACAAATATATATTTTTTCTAAAAGTTTTTTCTCAGAAAGGGACTTCCGTCACATCAAATACAACCTAATTTGTTAAGTCAATTTCTTATTCTTCGATTTTATTATTGCTTGTTGTCTTCTTGGCTCCAATTATCATATCATTTATTGTTGCTACCATTCTCTTCTCTATTATTTTCGGTATGACTTCTTCACTACTGTATTTATTTTACGTACTTGATTTTCTTTAATATGATTTGCTTAAGTCGAGAGTGAAATGAACTAAACAACCTCTCTACCTTCTCAAGGTAGGAGTAAGGTTGCGGTTTTTGCACCACCCTCTGTAGATGTGTTATTGTTGTAATAATTAATTTTATTTTTGTTATTTTTTTTCTATTTTTAGTGCTTCTTGATCCAGAAGTGATGAAAAATGTGATGCAAATATCTCAAAGGATGGTGAAGAGTTTTTGTGAAGTCTTAGGCATGCCAGACAAATTAGATTTTCCTACTTCATCACAGTTGAACAGTGGAGATAGAGTTTTTATTAGGAAAAATGAAGAACTTACCCAACCAAAAGGCTTTATTATCACTGCTTCTACTTCCCTATGGCTTCCTCTCTCATTTCAAGCTCTCTTCAATTTCTTCAATGATGGCAAGACAAGACCTCAGGTATGTGTCTGATCTTTTTATAACAACGTCATTTATTTTTCAGATATTTTTTAGTTGTTATAATAAGATATTATTATAGATTTGAACATATAATATCACACGATATTGATATCAATTTCAAGGAAAGATTAAATGTTATAGTGAAATATTATTTTCATATAGAGGTTTGACCGATTGGCTAATATTAAGTTTCCATGTAATATTATTATATATGTTCACTTCTTGGCTTTAAATGTACATTATATATTTTTTTAATTTTCATTATCTAACAGTTCTCACCTCATGAACTAATTTTTTGCGATTAAATTATGAGTTTATTTATTGTTTGATTTTTTTCAGTGGGATATTTTGAGCAGTGGGAATGATGTGACTGAGTTGGCTCGAGTACTGACTGGAACTTTTCCAGGAAACAATGTTACAATAATTCAGGTATTTGTCATATTTTTTTTTATTTTTTTTTAAAATTAATTATACCACATATTTGTTTATTTATAGTTTGCTAATCTCTGCTTTAATTATCAAGTAATGATATTTTTCAAGAAAGGGTTTATACGAAATAGCCTCTCCCCAAATTCCACCTGTGGAATATGTTGTTGTTTCTGTTGGATTCATCTTTTTCACACGTAGAAATATCAAAATTTCTAACTTGTTTCTGTTCCCTTCTTTGTGACTTATTAAATCTCAAGATTGTGACATATGTTATTGCTATTACCTTTTATATTGATAGACTAAATTTTGAGACTTCTCATTTATTTGGTTATTTAATTATAGTTCGTTTGGCCAAATTATCAAAATTTGCTTATTTGAAAAAAAAAATACTTTTTTTTAGTAGTTTATGTTTGATTGATCAATGTGAAAAATATTTTTTCTTTTTATTATTTTTGTTCTTTGTCATGCAATAATTTCATGTCATTTTGATTTTGCAAGTCAAATCTAGTGGAATAGTATATATATATATATAGTATCCATGNATATATATATAGTATCCATGTGTGGATGAAATTATACATAAAGGCACAACAATTTTCATCGTGCTATATATTTAGTTTTTCAAATATTTAACTCGTAGCTCGTATTAACATATTTCAGATAAATCGTTATTTGCTCCTCCTACTCCTCCCTCCCTTCTCTTCTACCAACTCATTTCTTCTCTCTGATTCATAGATTGTTGTTCTTTTTCCATGTTTAGTTATAGTAGGCACACTAGTATTTGTTTTTTTGGCACATTAGTATCTATCTGTGTTCTTAGAATGAAATTGCCAATAAATGTTTGTTTTGCATAATTATGTCACTTTTCTCCATATATTTACTTTATATTATATAGGATTTTTGTCAAATTCCTACTTTTAAGTGCTTTTATTTAATCAAAAGAAAAAGTTACAACTGAATTTGTATTTTTTTTGTCATCATTCTGATAAAATCTTAAGGTATAACTAAAGAAGACGATTTAAATTACACTATCAATATATAATGTTTCAAAATCAAGCAGAGTTTAAATTATGTATATTGTGGTCAATATATCTACAGGAGTTGTTTTCCTAAATAGTTATTTGTTGATGAGATATTACAAGCAATTTCAGAACAAAAATGTTTATATTAATGATCAAACGTTGGCAGGATGTTTAAACAAATAGAAAGCTATGACTAGATTGAATTTATTTCTTTATATTTTGCATCGATTTAATAAAAACTTTAACTCTGCCACTAGGTTGATGTACGTTTCAGTAGATCGGATTTATTTCTTTGGGATTTTTCATGAAGCACCTAGTCCACATGATTTGAGTGTTCATCGTCCTGCACTGATTCAATATTAAAGTTTTCATGGGGATCTCCGGAGTACGAGCAAAATGCAATAAAATAATTTATAATAACACAAATCTATATGGCTTGATTTATATCACAAGTCAAAAGGCGTTCTTTCTTTTTAAAAAGATCATATCAAATCAATCAATTATCTAAATCGTATCGATATCAAAAAGAAATTGAGATAATGAATAATTTTAAAAAGACTATTTTTTTTGTTATACAAAATAAAATAACTGAGAAATTAATTTGGTACCGTAGACTGAAGTTCTCTTAATTTTTAAAGGTAGAGAATTTACCTTTTAAGTGAATTACCAATTAATGTTTGTGGGCTAAAGTTTTCTTAATTTTAAGTAAAAATTTCCTTATATTATAATTTGCTTTCAAGGGTCATAACCAAGATTTAATTCAAACTTTAATAAATTGATAAACATACAAACAGTTGCAAGTAACGTACAAAAGAGTTATTAGTTCTGTCATAGTGATGCACACCAAGNATATAAAGGGTTATGAGCAGACGTACAAAGGGTTGCTAATATTATCATAACGAGGCACAAAAGATTTGGTGACCGTATAAAGAGCTACTAGTAACTATATAAATGGTTACTAATTGATACGCTCAAACTACACCTATAGAAATGATGTAAAGCGATCATTATCAAATATAATAATCAATTAGGTTGGGATCGAATCCCACAGAGAATAGGTGTAATTGTGTAAAAAAGTTACTTGACCAGTGAACTTATTAAACAAGGGTTAAATCTCCGAATTCTTTCTATTTATTTATTTATTTCAAACCTTAACCTATATTTCCACGTAAGAAAGAATAATTGTCCTATGGTAATATTTGCAACCACCAACCAAAAATAAATAACGAGAAACAAATGAAAATTAACCCATTAATCATATATTTAGCATGAAATGTGCATGAACAAAACACCCATCATTGGGTTTACAGCCTTATTATTAGGTTTATATACTCATATTGTGCAAGAGTAAAAATAAAGCATTAAAGAATTCATAATTTCTTACAGATGAAAGAAAAATAAAGCATTAGTGATATGATAAATTATGACTTGTTTCCTCTCTTAACTCTTCATTACCCAAATAATTTTATTCACAGTATCGTTTTGACTTTAGTGAGGATTATGTCGAGACTTACTGGATATCTTTGGAGATACTTAGCTTGTTTGGGCTTGTCATGTCGTGATGCAGGTGTTGAGTGTGCAGGAACCGAAACCTATGGCTAGAGAAAGATCTCTTGGGCTCAGTCAGTATGGTCTGTTGTTCTTTTCATCGATAGTTGTTCTTTTTCAAGCATTATTATTTTAAGATATATTATAATTAAAAAATTTTAATCTTAATAAGCATTAATTGATAATCGGATAAAAATAATAATTAACATACTAGCACATATTAAAATTCATTGATACTACATTAAAAACTATTTACGTTGTCGGTGTGTATAACGTAAATCCTATAAATTATTGACATGCTTAAGTGTTTTTTTTCTTTTGCAGAATGAAGAGCTGGTACATGCTATTATAGCAACTTTACTTGTAACTATGAGTTACCTAATAATTATCTTGAAATTCTAGTGATATTTTAATACGTATTTTCAAATTTAATTGCTATTATATTTCTCGTATCTTATCTTTGTTGAAATCTATTTTATGGTATTCTCATAGAATAAATAAATCAACAGAGATAAAAATATTCTTACTAATTTTACTACTAAGCCAAATCGATAATCACGTCAAATGGCAAAATCGTTTTTCGATTCTTGGTTTTACGCATTTGCAAACTCAATATTTTCAATACAACAACAACCATCCAGTAATATCCCATCAAGTGGGGTTTGGGAAGGATAGAATGTACGCAAACCTTACCACTACCTTAGAGGTAGAGAGACTGTTTCCCGAAGACCCTCAGCTTTAAGAGAAACAGACCCAACAATGTAATAACAGCACATAAGACAACATATACTAACAACAATAAACTCAATATTTTCAATATAGAATATAAGTTTTTACATGAGAATTAGAAAAATTTTCAACATTAAGCTTTTAACTCATAATTTTAAAAGTATGATAAGTTCAATGCTCACAACCTTAAAAGCTAATCGAACTCGTCCAGTCAAATTTTGAATTCCCAGATAATTATACTCCTGAGCAACTTTGATCTTTTAGGTTTTACCAAAAGTGAGAACTTTTAATCTCGATCAAATATTAAACAAACTCTAATTATTAAATTTTATGAGAATTGTGATTTTTTTTTTTTTACCAAAATATCAAAAAAGATTCGTCATATCTTAAACGTAACATCAAAAATTGCATCGAACAGATTAAACACTTATTTTATATTTTACTAAACTATAAAAGAAATATTTTCCCCTAATCCACACCCAGTGGCGTAGCCACATGTAACTCAGGATTGCTAGCCGAACACCCTTCGTTAAAAAATTATACTATGTATATAGAAAATTATATTAAATAT
>JACEIK010000263.1:189572-219233 GCA_018107945.1 Datura stramonium
GGTTACAATGATATCCAACATAATTGATCGTTTCAAAGATGACCCAGAAGGGCACTTGTCCTTACTTCAACGAAATTATCGTCTACGTGAGTACAAAGATCCAAATGGCCTAGATTTGGAGCTCGAATTGGGATGTTCCAGTGATCCAAATGGCCCAGATTTGGAGCTCAAATTGACCTGATGTTTATCGTAATCTTTTAACATTGAATAAGAGCTATCTGAACGCTATTTGATGATTGATGAGTGACTGATGAACAAATTAAGTGGTATTCGACTAGTTTTTTTTTAGTATTCTCTTTCAAGTCTAATTTTACAAACTATTGTAAAACTTGAATTTTAATTAGCTTTTGTATAACTTTGTTACTTTTAATTTCTTCGTATATTTACTTTATATTATGTTAGATTTTGCCAAATTCCTAAAAGAGTTGATGCTATAAACAAGAAAATGGTAGATATTCCTTAATGTTGATATGAATTTTACATGCAACGTCTTGCACGTTAATTACAATTATAGGATAAAAATATTTTCATTAATATATTAGAAATTTCATGAGGATCTCTAAAATAAGAGCAAATGCAATGCAATAATTTATAATAACAAAGATGTATATGTCGAATCAATCATTTTTGTTTGAATCGTACCAACAATTGATGGGATGGTTTCAAATATTAATCGAATCATACCGATATTCAAGATGATAAATGGTTTTGAAAAGACTATTTTTTTTGTTATACAAAATAAAATAACTGAGAAACTCACTTGGTATAAATTTTATAAAATCTCTCTCAAACCTTACCTAAATATGCATAACTATCACTTAATCATGATTAATTAATGTTATATAATTTTTACTTCGTAAATCACTTAATTATAGTAAATTTTAATATAAATATATGGTGCGAATAAACTTTATTTACCAGAAAGGAAAAAGAAATAACACGAAATTATTTGCTTCCTCGTGATTAATTGAATCTCTTCATAATTAACAAATAAGTTTGAAATTTCCTTATACTATATAGAATATTCTTTTTCCATTTTTCTAATGTTTACCGATTATTGTTTGCACAAAGCATTAGGCACTCCTTATATTGTAATTATATATTTTGACTGATTGAATGTTTTCCATATTTTAAAAATTACCTTTTAAGTGACGTGATCAAAAACTATAAATTGAACCCTCAACCAAAGTTCTTATTATTACAGTTATATTTTAAAGAATACAATTCTCATTGATTTGACAATGAAGAGCCTTTTCATGATTTACGTGATTTTCTTGCTTGTTTTATTCTCTGGTATATTTGCGCTCTCTCTCTCTCCCGATGTTTGGGTCAATTTGCATGCACTTCAATTAATTCCACAATATTACCTCTCACCAAAATAAATATTTGATTAACAATATACCCCTAAACTTGAAAACATAATAAGAAATCACGTGTTGGTGTTGGGATTTTTGCTAGACAAGAAAATTTGGAAAACCTAAGCTTTCGTTATTTCAATTACATAGCTTCTAATAGGATCTCATTTTGACTATATATATATA
Source organism: Datura stramonium (assembly GCA_018107945.1). Taxonomy (NCBI): domain Eukaryota; kingdom Viridiplantae; phylum Streptophyta; class Magnoliopsida; order Solanales; family Solanaceae; genus Datura; species Datura stramonium. Next base: position 191,114 of record JACEIK010000263.1, read on the forward strand.
TTCTTTTTGGGGGGTATCTTGAATCTTGAAGCAAGTTTTGATATTAATATATTTTGGTGGTACTGTATGCAGTGATGCAAACTAATCATGCATTGAGGCTAGTAAAGGAAGGTGGTGACGAGAAAAGCGTATCAGCGGCAGAACTGACATGCCCAAAATCCAGAATCCAAATAAGCCAAGCTGCCTCAGGGACAATTAATGGCATTCCAGAGTACAGTGTCATCATCATAAACGAGTGCGAGTCAAGTTGTAGTGGCATTCACCTCTCCTGTGGTGAATTTGCCACAACAAAACTTATAAATCCTAAGATTTTCAGGAGACTCGCGATTAATGACTGTCTGGTCAATGATGGGGCGACTCTCAAATCTGGACAAGTCCTCTCTTTTACATATTCCAATTCCTTCAAATATCCTATGTCTGTTAGTTCATCTACCTGCATCTAGATATCATTTTCGAGAGTTTATATTATTAGTCCTACGTAGTACGAGTAAGTATGGATGCTCGAATATAATAGGGTAGAGATAGATGTAGAAGTTTATATTATATAGTTGATTATCTCGAATTGAAATATTAGTTGACTGATTTATTGTACTAGCTAATAGCTATATATGGTTTTATATGATTAACTAAAGCTATTATGGTTTTAACATAATCGCTTTTTCTTTTTTATATTAAAGGCAATTGCATAAGATTATTGGGAAAATCTTAGTGATTCGCCTAAACTTACATACTCGACTTAGTGAATGATAATCCTCAAATTTAATCAAGAAAATCAAGGAGGGGGCCCTGGCGTTCCAATGTACAGAGTCATACTCGAGAACGTGCATCCCAAAAAGTTTGAGATGTGGTAGTGTTCACCTGACTCTGATTGGTTCAGCTCAGTAAGAACATATCCCCAGTGTCCCCGAGGTGTTGCACAACACCAACTAAAAGGACAGGCATGCCGGATGTTTACACCAAATTAGTTCAGCTCAGCAAGAACATAACCCCGGTGTCCCAGAGGCATTGCACGACACCAACTTCTTAAAAGGACAGGCATGCCGGATGTTTAGACCAAATTGATTTATACATACCATATGTTTTGTATATAAACTTATGTAACTTAACCATGATTAGATAATTCACATGTTCACTTCATTAAGATCACTTAACCATGGTAAATCTTACTTGCATGTGGTGTTTACACAAACCAATACGTGCAATATGTTTGTATATAAACTTATGTCACTTAACCATGATTAACTAATTCATGCATTCACTTTATTAAATCACTCAACCATGATAAGACAGATTAGTTTGTGTTTACACCAAATCAGTACATATACATACCATATGTTTGTATATGAACTCGTGTTACTTACCCATGACTAACTAATTCATATGTACACTTCATAAGATCACTTAAACCATAGAAAATTGTGCCCAAGTATTTACCCTGAACTCTTCCATAAGAGATTTGGCTGATTGACAAAACATATATTGATTCCCATAGAAATTAATAAAATGGAAAGTAGACACGCTACAGAAATGTGAAGGAACAAGTTACTCTGATGTTGTCATTTGTATTGTATCACTGATCCATTGACAAAACAAGCAAAATTGTTCGTTTATTTAAAGAGACAATTTTACATTCACCACAAACGTGTGAAACATACCCGTTGCAGACTCGCTACATCTATTTAGAACCAGCAGGCTCCTCTATATATCCTCAGGTCCATTTATGTCCTGGAAATGAATGAAACAACATCAGACACCAGAGTTAAATCTAAATCTGGTAGCTGCATTTAGGTGTTCAGAGTGTATTACCTTGTTTGCAATCACGGCACCATCTGGAATTTCTAACTTCACTCCGGATTTGGCAGCAACGGTCACTTTCCCCTGGATTGTCAGAAGAAAAAGATTAGGTCATTCAAAGTAGACTTAACGCTCATCATAACAAACACACTCGAGCAAGACAGACAATGTTTTTGTTAGTTACCTTCAGGGTAACGCCAGATCCAAACCATACATCCCCAGTCACCTTCAAGCTATCTAGATCAATTATGCTGGGAATAGACTTGAATCGACCTAAGAAGTTGGCCACCTGAGAAGACAAGACAGTAACTGCATTCAGCCAAATGCACATAAAATCTACAGCACAAATCTACTTGAAGAGTTGATGCTAACCTTCTTGAATTCAGGTCCCAACTCGATAGATGGGTTAGATGGGTTGGACCTGGCTGGGTTCCGGATGACATAGCCCTCATCAGTCAAGGTATAAAGATCAGACTGCAAAGATATACAGTTGGATGAGCACACTACAAATCATTTAAGCTAACTGAGGATGGATAGTATCGTAAATCAATGCAACGGCAGATCGTAATTAACCTGGACAAGGAGCAGATCTGAAGTTGCTTTCACTGGAAGGAAACGAGATCGAGGAACATTAGCACCAATTGCCCGGTCAAAGAACTGGGTGAATAAAATGGTAATTAGTAATGCTAGAGAGGAGCAAATATCACGAAAAAGAGGAACCAAGATGACAAATTATCAAGGCTTTTAAGGATGAAGTTGGGTATTTAAAGATGCAGAGTTAAGGTTTGGCGTACCTTAATCGCAGCACCAGCAGCAGTTTCAAGTTGAAGAACTTTGACCCCATCCACTTCCTGACAATGAATATTGGCTACATCAGGCACTAATACAAAGTGTTGCAACCTTGAACACACGATAAACAAGCAGAAACTGATACCTTTGGGTTGGGAATAATCTCCATCTTGAGTGCATCTGCTTCTACAAGTCTTTTAATAGCACTCAGATTCACCCACCTGCACAACAGCAAGGGCTCTCAGTCAACATGCTTCATTGACAAGTCTGCTGAATAAGAGATAAGACTTACAAGTTGTTGGTGTTGAAAATTTTGAATTTTTCAATTGACTTGAATTCATTGACCTGTACCAAGCACGTGAAAATGGAACATCAAACTAGGAACTAGCACCTCTTGGATGAATGGAAGAATCACATACATCATCGTGTTAAGAGGAAAAAATTCAAATTGGCAAAGCAAAGGTGATGCAACCTCAAACTCATCTTGATGAATAATACCACCAGAGGAGAACAAAGGAGCATTTGTACCTTGATACTAGCTACATATAGATGGATATATTTTCAAATATAGATTTGAGTCCAATTAGAGAACTGTTGACTAAAAGAACTATACTTGGAAACCTGAATCACTTTCCCGTTTAGACACCTTAGATCACATTTTACATATAAATCAGCAAAAGGAAAGCCCAAGGAAGAAACCAGAGATACAACTTACATGTTCATCAGGCACTTGTGCTATTTCCAAGAGCTGCAGCACCACACAAAGTAAGTTTAATAAGCAACTTTTGCAAAAATAACTCATGGATATGATGCAAAAGGCATGCAAGCAGCAGCGCAACTATCCTAAGTCTCTCAGAGAAGCAAGAAAATCACAAAGAGTGCCAGCTTATGCAATCCAAATTGATTTGCTTTTAAAGTATCTCAGCCATGAATAGCTACAAGACAAGATTGAATTAACTGATTAATTAAGATTGGAGGCAGTAAATTAAGTTAGTTTGATAAGATGTGTACTTATAGGTATAGCTGAAATTACCAAGACCAAAAGCCAAATTCACCTCTAATACTAGGTCTGTCTCAAGGAACCAACCCAATCCACTACTTGAACTTTTGTATTGATTCTTTCTTCACCACCCAGTAAGAATAATAATACCTCCAACAAGAGCATACAACAAGCTCGATGACTTCTGCAGGCTCCACCTACTAGACAACAGTAATGGTCCATCATTTCCTCGCAACTCTAGAGCAGCCAGGAGACAGTAATTTTCCTTTCAAACTCTTTCCTCTTGTAGTTACAGATTTGTCTGTGAATGCTAAACAATTAATTTTAACGTTGCAAAGGATCTTTTTTCCCCAAAATATCAAGTATTATGTGGGTCTAGGGGAAAAAAGATACCCCTTGTAAATGAAGTAGTAGTAATTAGGAGCTACCCAGTACCCACATCTATCCAAGAAATTCAACGTGTGATGATGTTGTTATCCATGTTTGACAGATCAAGCTACCTTTAAATTAGAGGATTAGGTGATTCATATAGGGTTTTCACCTTCTGCCACCTCTGGTATAAAACTTGATAAGAAACATCCTCGATTCTGCATAGTAGATCTAAGTTCCTTATTATCAACTTGCCATTAAATCATAGTTTACATTGGATTAGTGCCTAACAGCGAAGATCCAACCTCAGAGTTGGCTTGCGCTTTGTCTTGAGTAAGATCTCATATTAGGACATTGCCAAACTCTTTTCAACATTCACTGCACCTAAAGCTCAAAAGCACAAGTCAGGATACAGGCCAGACGTATAATGTGGTCCTTCTTCAACGATCTCTGCCATCTTTTTTTCTAAAAGCTAATTTAAAAATTAGCATTAACACAAGTACGACCCACTTCCAGAAAAACTGAAAAAACAGATATGAATGACCCCACTAGAACTGTTTTCCCAAAATATGCATTGCATGATCTTACAAACAGCATCTTGTTTACCATAAAAAGGATTTCTCGTGAACGCACAGGATATCTTGTGCAAATTTAAACTATGATTCTTTCTATCAGGATCCCTAAAAAGAAAAGTGCCTCAAACAAAATTTCTCAGCACAATTGCTTCCTCTCATCCCACCCAGAGTTCATGGGCAGATTTATCCGCCCCATCTAACCCCTGCTTCTCATTTTGAAGTCGAGAATTACTGATAATTGGCTATATCCTAAATTGTTAATAAGCTCAGTAATATCTACCACGAAGTGCCAAAGTTTTTCCTTAAGCGTACTTCTCTCTATTTACAATTTTCAGTTATGTGGAGTGCCCATGCTCTAAGAACTAACAAATGCTACATTCTCAAGTCAAGAAGCCCCTATTTCCACAAGAAAAATCGTATCATTGGTTTGTCCATGTACAGCCTAAGCAATGTTCACTGTCAAAAGGAGGAAAAGGAAAAACGACCAACTTAGAGCAATAGGTCCTTCCCCCATCTAGATACCAACGAACTAGCAGCAAGCACGCTGCCAAGAAATTGCATCATGATGAAGCACCACAGAGGAACTATATTCACTTTGCAGGTACGTCTATTCATGGGCCTACATGGAATCTTCGGAGGTAGCAATATGAAGGGTTAGAACGCAGAATGTGAGCTCAGACCCTCTCCAATAGACTTACTCAGACCCTCTCCAATAGACTTACTTAGTTGTTCAAGTGAAGTGAGACCAAATCTAGGTAGTTGTACTTATTTTGTAGGTTGTTTTCAACAAGTCTATATCCAACCAGATAATACATACACAGGAATTGCTTCTGAGCTTCAGATAAAAGAATATAAAACTGCAGATAAACCAAGCTTCAGATAAAAGAATCTAATACTGCAGATATACCAAATTACCTGTACTTTTCCTTCATATGAGATTAAGGTGCCACCTTTGACATCAGCTAAAGTTTTGGGAGTAACCTGCAATAATCAACAAGCTGTAAAATTGCAGAGTAGATACTATTTTCACCTAGGAAGATGCAGTTTTAAAAGAACAGTAACAAGTCAGTACCTCCATGCAGTACTCATTCTTGTTTTGAATCAAATGATTTAGGATTTCTGCAATGTCAAATTAAGGAAAAGACAATGCAATTTACATGGCAATTGAGAATAGTTTTACTGTCAAAACCTTCTTCATGATTGAGATGTTATTAAATGCATACAAAAGAACTGTAGTTTCATCAACAATGCAAAATCATAACAAGGATACTCAAATCAACAATGGCGCCCAAGTTATCTGAGTTTGCAACAAAGACATATTCCTTGCCCTGTGGAAGATTGAAAACTATAATAATTAATAGGCAACATTTCCAGCAAATGGTAAATGTAAAAAAAAGGAGGCCAGAACGCCTGCCATAATCAGAAGAAGGCAATGTCATGAGCAGCAAACCTTTGCTAGTAGTGCATCAAGCTTTCCACTATTCATCAAAGAAGGGAAAACATCACCATGACCTGGAGGGTACCTGTAAATGAGCAACGTACATGAGCCAAGTGAATAGAATGTACACGTCATATCAACAAAACGAAAGGACTAGAAAAGATGGAGAAGGAATCATAGTTCTCTGCTAGACTAGATAAACTGGTTGAAGGAAGCATTTCAAAAAATTAAACCCATGAAAGTCCCAGCTTTACCAAACAATTTTGTCCCACAACAGTGATTACCTGCATTCTGGTTATCATTCTTGTAGCAGAAAAAATAGTAGCACACATAAACATAGCGACAAGAAATTAGACACAAAGTTAAATGAAGATAAATTTTCATTATCAGTTACAGGTTAAGTTAAATGAAGATAAATTTTCATTATCAGTTACAGATTAAGTTAAATGAAGATAAATTTTCATTATCAGTTACAGATTAAGTTAAATGAAGATAAATTTTCATTATCAGTTACAGGTTACTTAGATCAACAGAACGATGATAACGCAATTGCTAACAAAAGAAACAGCAAAAATCATAATTTCAACTATTACAATTTAGATCTAACTATTTCTACATAAAATGATTCCTATCTAATTTATTTCAGATTTATAAGAAGAGAGTGGATGAAATTTTGTTATTATAACTCAACAGGGAGCCCAACAGGTTACATATTCCAGAACTTGGATTAAGATTCAATTTTTAAAAAAAAAAATCATCAGGAAAACCACATAATAAACCGTCAATTACCATCCATCTTTTCCAGAATTGCCTTTGCATGGCAGTGGGGCAAAGTCTTCAGTAACCAGGCGAGGGTACTGGCTCTGTAAATATTTAACAGAAAAAATTGAATCTCTCTTTACAAATCCAAAACTTTTCCAGTGCAAATAAAAGCTGATAGATACTGGATATCACTAATGGTAAGTCACACTGACCTGATTGAATGTGTGAATATCAATGTTTGAGTTTGCATATTTTTCTACAATCTACATAGAGAATGCAATGGCAAGAAGTCAGCACTTGTGCTCATCCAAACAGGAAAACTTAACCGTGGCAGAGAAGACATCAAAGTTTATATTATTTCACCTTCAGTGTATCATCATGGGTGTTGAACGAATTCATCAATAGCAGGGGAACACTGCATCCGAACTTGGCATTGAGGGCCTACAGAAGAAGAGTTAATCAGTGAACCGGAAAAAGTGGAACACCATGATGAATTAAAATTGAAACACCGTACAAATTAAATTGGAACACTGACGAATTAAAAGTGGAACACCATTAATACGCAGTTACCTCAATTTGTTTGACAATCAAGTCAAGGAATGTCAAACCATTTCGAACTTCAATAACTGATCTGCATCAACGAAACAACCTTCAAATTTTTTGCATCTATAAGATCGAAAAAACTGCAAGCTATAACTTCTGTTCTGACAATAGAAGGAGGCCAGGTCTTCCCAACTTTTATTTTTTTCTAGCTTCAACCGTACAAATTCTTCAAAACAAAATATGCATGGTAAAAGTGAAACACATTCGCTGGAGTCGTTTACAGCATGACACAGGAGAATGGATCCTGGCCTCCGACAGGTGGCTGAATGATTGAATCTGGTCTAATTAGAATAGCCACAAACCATCTTAATTTTACTGCTAAGTTCTTAAAACTTAAGAGGCGTCACAAGCAGCAAACTTGTATAGTAGGAGTATCTATTAATAGTATTCCAACTCCACCAAATTCTACTGGTAATTAATAACAAAAGGTTGAAGATGCCTCCCTATCAACCAGAATATACAACTTAAACTACTCTCCCATCTGAGGACTTCATGTATTAAGAAACACAATATACAAAGTAAATATAAATTATAGTCTCCCCTGATGAATGCACTAGCATGAACAAACTGGAAATAACACAAGCAAAGTATCATGTGCTAACATCAACCAGCTCATACACAACTCAGAAATTTTCAGGGTGGCAGCAGATGATAAAACAGCATCAGATGAAAAAAGACATAGAAGGTTGAGTACAGTACTGTAGATCCACCAACAGCATTCACTTTCAAACAATTGGTGTTGTTAAAAAATGGGTTAACACTAATAAACCAAAGCTTAATGAAGCCACATTTGCAATATATTCTATGCTCCAGTACTTTTAGACCTAAAATTAGCTAGAGAAAAATCTGCAAATACATACTTGGGACCAGTGCATCCCATTGTTGTTCCCAAGCCTCCATTGAGCTTCAACACAACAAGTTTGTCCAAAAGCTTCTTAGTCTCCGCGGGATCTGCATTGATCAAGATAATCAAACATCTCAAGACAAATATTCAAACGGATCTAGTACTAAACAATCCGTGCTGACACTTAGTTGATTATGCTATGACAGATCACAAAAAATATGAACTTCAAATAATAAAGTACAAATACCTTCAGAAAGAGGTGCTAACTTGTCATAAGGCACCACCACCTCATCAGTCGGCGTCTGGATCTTACTCCAGTCAATGTGCTGCGCTTCTCCACTACAATGCCACAACAGATCAACAGTCAATAACCAAAACTTAAACATACAAATAATCAAAAATGCGAAGTGATTCACGTTTTGCGAGCTAAAACTAACTTGATCTGCAAAATATCAGAAAATTTATGTAAATTTTGCACACACTACAAATCATCAACTGATCAACAACAATCTCAAGTCACGTAAGTACACAGCATTTAAAATACACCAAAAAGCAGATAAATTACAATTTCTACTTAGTTATAATCAGAATAATAGCTCCAACTATTAACTGTACCTTAGATAGCGACCGACAAGGTTAATAAATCCAGATTTCTCATTTTCACTGCCAAAAATTAAAAAAGAATTAATCAGCATTTGGATCCAAAACAACATGATTCTATCACGAATTAACAACAAAAAAGCACTGGAAATGGCAAAATTGGCGAATAAAAAAATGATAAGTTACCTGATTTGGTTAAGGCTAGCAACAGCAGATTTGAGGTTGGAGAGCTTCTCCGTATCAGCAGGAGAGAGAGTAGTAGCAGTAGCCATAGCGAAGTAGGTTGTGATCTACAGAGAGGATTGAGAACCGAAAGTTCTCGAAGGGCGTGAAACAGAAGCAAAAATGGGACAGAGAAGTGTGCAAGAGAGAAGTGATAGAGAGTGTGTGAATGAAGAGAGGGAAAAGAGTATTTATATGGTGACGAGAGTAGGAGATGCGTAAAGCGTAGCGGTATTCGAAAAACCGGTGCACCTAATTACATCAAAGGGCAAAAAGTACTTTAATGAAATTATATTTATGTTCCATATTCGTATTTAAATTCAATTAATAATTTATTTGAATAAATTTTTGCGAGTTAAAAAATATTTATTTAAAAAAGAAAATAATAAAATTTTTTTTTTTTTTTTTTTGATTTGGGAGAATATGCGCAGGAATAATCTTTGTACGATGATCTGTGATTTTATGATGAGATTGGGTGGTGCATGATTGTCAAGTTTGTGGGGTTCAGTCAGGTGAAAACTTATATATGAAGAAGTTACTCATTAATAGAAGTTTTATACATTCATATTATTTGCATACAAATGAAATATGTTTTAGTTTTTTTAGTACATAAATGTAACGCCCCTTAAATCTACCAAAAGAGCTTGTGTCTTTCGTTTGCTAGAAAGTTGACACGTTGGTCTACCTCTTTCCTCTCTAAACGTATAAGCGTATGTACTCATCTTTAATAAGCTCGATAACAACTAGATAATTTGTTACCACTTTTACTTCTTGGTAGTCCATATTGTTTTGGCTTCATTTAATTAATCTTTTTTTATGCTTCATAATTCTGTAGCGAAGTTTGATACTTGAGTAAAATGAAATTGAAGATTTTTATGCGAATATATATATATAGCAAAGCATGAACTTTGACATATAAATTAAAGAAGCACAAGATAAGAGTTGATAATTCTAAAAACACTAGGATAACATACGTTTCATGTGGTGGGGAAAAAGTTTTGATAGCTAACAAGTAATAGAAAAATGAAAAAAGAGACAAATTATATCTTAGTTGCTGTTAAATGTTAAATAAAAACCCTTTGAACTTGACAAGGACGTGTAGTTACGTCTGGAGGTTGAGACTTTTGTTTCTATCCTTTCTAGAAACTATAGCTGTATATTATTGTTTGTATATACTTTATATGCATATGACTATCTAACTCTGATACTATTCAATAGATCAATGGATATATTTATATCTTTTAGTTTAAGATATGCATTACAATTGGATCTACCGTAAATAACTTATACACCTTCACAAGATAGAAGTAAAATTTATCGTACACACTACTCTTTTAAGATTCTACTTGTGAAATTACACGCGGCATATTGTTGTTGTTATGTTTTGTGAATATAAACACGGGGGACCCCATAAGGCGGACCCTGGAAAGTTTTAATAAAAGCAGGAGGGATTCAGATCCTCCAGAGGTAGAGCGCGCAGCAAAGCTTTGAACTCAAATACATTACCTACAATAGAACTAACATTGAACTTGATAAAATGAAATAGTTGAATAATTGAAAAAATGAGATTATTCGGGAATAGTCCTTTATAGTATAGTCATAAAGGACTTCTCAGAGAAGTCAAGAAGAAGGCATTCGAAAGGCCAACTTCTATCTCATGGGCATTCTGGTGGTAAAATCAACGACTATACGGATCTATACCAAGTCACGAGTGATAGAGAAGCCAAGCTAACTTAATAGCTCCATTTCTTGTCCCTGAGCAGAAGGTACGCTCAGTCCCTGATACATTGCTATTTCTTAATCCTTGCATCCAAGGATAATGAGTCAGTTGGCTCTTAGAGTATAGCCTCTCTTGGGGTTGGTGACATAGCGGGTGAACTAAGAGGTGAGAAGGAAAGACTAGTGCTTAGAAATCCGGCTGACATTGAACTTAAACTAGCTGCTACCATTGAAAGAGAAGAGAGCTCCGTGACTTCCGAGCTTAGCTCTTTTCCGATGTTATCATGGAAAATGTATTTTATACTCAAATGGGCAAAGCCCAAAGAATGTTGGGCCTACACTTCTAACAGAATCAAGTTAAAACCGACTCAGTTTCTTGAGGGCCTATTTTTGTGTAAGGTGGCATTTTTTGGAGGATCATAACTTCAAATAACCATCTACTGCAAAGTCAGGAAGAAACCCAAATTTATAACAGCTTTCACCTTTCAGCAGGTTTCCAAGCACTACAGTTCAAATCAAAACAAAAACAATGCAATTTTACAACTCCCAATCCATCTCTAATGAACACAAAAATAGGAAAGGAGGAGGCCCTTTATCATAGGCCATTAGCAACATCTAATAGATGACCATCTACTTTCTACAAGAGAGACTATGTCCAAATTAAAAGAAGAGCCAAATACTAGCGAAAACAATAACCAAAGTTCATGAGGAATCCAATACTCTTGGGAGTGGACTCAAAAATTTTGATTCTCTTAAAAGTGCAATGCCAAAATTGCCTCTCGTACTATACATTTTGTCCATTTAGTTCTTGGAATGTGAACAGAATGTTGGTGGCTGCTTGAAGCCAGAAATGTCAAACAGCTCCATGAACCTCAAATCTGATACTCTAGCTTTCTCAGCAGCATACCTTTGGTACTCATCAAAAATTGAGGTGAGGCACCATTTCTGTAATTTTCTGAGGCACCCCACAAGGCTACCAGTTCGGTGCTGCATAATTTACCATGCAACACATAAACGGTGGTCAGGAATGTTGCGTGAATATTCACGTAAGAAGAAAGCCAGAATTTTAAACAAAAACAAATGAACGACTACCTTTCCTCTTTTACAGTGAATTAACAGAGGGCGGTTCTTTTCATCTACAAAGGAATCAAGTGAAATTGTAACACAGAAAGTATTTAGCAAAACTAGTGGACAAAAACCTAAAGCAAGAGAAAATAAAAGGCAACTTCTCATACTAACCAAGGACAACCCTCAGAGCTTCCCTTATTGTTTCCTCTGGGATGTTGACCAATGGTGGTTCCTGCATTGAGAGATAGTCAAGTACTAATCAACATGAAACTTTTTTCCTTCATAACAACTAGAAAGAAATGCTCCCTATTTACCCGTAGATAGATTGCAAAGGAACAACAATAAGAACATTCACATACACGGTTTGCACAATCATATGAAATTTCTAAAATGTCTGCAAACAAAAAATAGTACAATGTTCATAAATGCTGCCACTAATGTTTGTAGTATGTGTACCTTCCGGATAGATTGCAACCATATTAGTGCATTGTTTAAATTTCATCGCATCTCCATAATAGAAAGATGTCTTTTCACTTGACCAACAACTTCAGATATCCAGGATAAGAATAGACATTGACATTTTTTATTCACCAATCAAGCCTGAGTGGTGGAGACAGGAATAGACCAAAAAAAATTAGAGCAGCTTTGTCCAGCATTCAGACAGCAGAGAGAAATCATAGCTAGCATATGATGATTAAAAACCAAAAGCATAGAAGAGGGTATGACAAATACAGTGGGGTCAAGTTTGATAGGCAGCGATTTGACTTCCTCTAAGGCTGCTCAACATCAGAAGGTAAGAAAAAAAAAACAGTCCAATGGACTTGGCTAGGGGCTATATATCAAATAATATGATAGATATGACACACACAGTAATAAACTTGTAAACCTGCAGATTCGTCAGTTTCTCTGCACAGTCAATCATTGATCTTCCTAGTTTAGCAATCCAATTAGTTGGGATATGCAAATTTTGGAGAGTCGGACAGCTAATATGACCTGGTTCTGGTGAATCCGAAAAGAATGCAATTACATCTTTCTAGTGGATGAATTTCTCTCTCTCCTACACACCAGTTGGAGCATTTTCTCCAAGCAAGTGCAAAGCTCCAACAGGATCAACTACTAGAATGTATCTATTCTCACTTAGAATGTGGAAATTGGACAATCTTTCTTCGGACCTGGAGAAACCACAAGAAACTCCCCACCTCCTTTCTTGAGTTATGAATTATTTTTGTTGCAGCATTACCTGTATTGCATCACTACTAAAACCAGTTGGTTCATGCATCAAGAACAGAGGAAAACTAAAAGCTAAAAACAAATATAAGGAAGACAAAATAAGTGTTAAGAATGATCAAGTAGCACCAATTGCAGCAGGCTCTTATGAAGTATGAACTGCGATAAGTAATGTTGAGTGGTAGCTGGGAAGGAAGCAGTAGTAGGAGGCTGTAGCTATACTCGCATTTTGTTGTAAAAGCAGAGTGCAACTTAAGAGTTAGAGGAACTTTAAGTACTAGATCCTTGAGAAAACCATAGAAAAAAATACGGCATGAAGCTGCAGGTGATAAGGCCCATGGTGAAAGACTTTTAACCTATTATAGGTCTGCAGCAATCTGAAACACAAACACATAGCATACTTTTGTGTTCTTTAGTTCTATCACATACAAACTATCTAAACTCCTACTTGATGAATATAAACACGTGAAAAACTTGCAGACAGTTACAAGGTCATATTTTGCGCCATGCAACCAAAAGTACAAGTTAAATACTCTGACATGACTTAGAGTCAAAGACATGACGGCCAGATACATAGTTTACTTGCACCACAAATAAAGGAGAAATATCAAGGGCCTGTGGCTATTCCAACTTACTGCTAAATGACTCAAAATATCCTAGACCACAAAAGTTTATAACTTCTTCTCCTACAAACTAATACCCTAAAGCCTTTTGACTTTGGTCCTTGGAGAAAGATGCATACCAATACCAGTTTAGTAAGAAACTAATGATTAATCCCTTTCTTGTTATACAAATTGGAATAACTTCGGACATGGAATAATTAAGGATGAGAACAAACAGATTGAGTAAGTATTCAATGCCAATAAATAGACTTCTTCTATTATGTTCAATTATAGATAGAAAACAACTCAAGTACCTAATTAGAGAGCAAAAACATTGGGTTTTCACCTAAAACCGACATCACATAATGATATGGAGCGAATAAAGATTCTTTTCAGTTCAAACATCAAACAAGTCCTTCTGGTAATGCTTTACAACTTGTAAAAATCATTAATTAGGATAGTTTGGCAGAGGATTGAAGACTGGCTAACTATACACTATGGTATGCATTTTTGTAATACCAACAGTAATGCTTTACAACGGATCATGATCGCATAGCTCTTAACATCAGCAACAACTCTTACAATTTCCACAACAATCGTTAAAAATGTTTTTTTTAAAGCTCTCAGTTCTTTCCTATTTTTCAATCAAATAAATAGCATGATCCAAACATTCTATATCATACTGATTTTGAGACATATAGCAAGGAAAATAACCTCAACCTTGGATCCTTCAATGGCGAATTGGAAAAGCCGAATTCCATTCGCATTTAGGAACTCCACATTAGCTTCAGGATAAGGCTCCGGACACAAATATCTACACACGAAAATATGCAAACAAAAAGAAAATCAATAAAAACGAAACGTCAAGTAACGAACACGTGAACGAACGGATCAAACGAACTCACATGATAGAGCGAAGGCCTAGGGTTTGTAAGAAGGTGAAGTTTGCAGTGTCAGGGAAACCAGAACGGAAAACACCGTAATCAACCATAGAGAAATTTAGAGGTGGAACGAGAAGTCCTTCACCGTCTAATGCCGGAGAATAACTCTCCGGCGAACCATCGTCGCCGGAATTTTCGATCGGATAACACGTGGATCGATCGCCGTTCTCCAATCGCATTGCTGCTGTGACGCCAAGTTAAACGAGTTACGTAATTGATTAGGGAATTGAAAAATCTACAGAGAGTTTGAACGTGAATTCTTCTCTCTCTCTCTATATATATATATCATAAACTGAATTTGAAAAGCAATTGGATTGGTTTGATTCTATGGAATCTTTTGGGATCTTCTGCTTTTATAGAGGTTAGGGCCGCCTGCTAAATTGCGCTGCCTGTTTCGATGTGAAGTTGGCGGGGAGAATAATAAAACACAGCTAAGGATTAAAAATGTTATTAATGTTATAAATATATTTTTTATTTACCGTGAATATCTATTTCTTAAAAGGAAAGTTAGGGTTTGTAATTTTGGAATTAAGTTAGTTTTTCTCTATAAATAAAGGGTTCTTCATTCATTGAAAATAATGTCTTTTAACTCCTTAAGAATCTCATCAAGAGAAATAAGAACTTCTCTCTTTCTCTACAATATTCTTGTTCTTTCTTTATTATTTCATAACACGTTATCAGCACGAGTCTCTATCGTAAGCACTCACTTTGAAAATTTCTCCACATGAGTGATATTCCTTTGGTGATATTGTTACTCTACGACTCTACTGTCTCAAAATTTGAAGATCAAGGTATTATTTTTCTTTTTCTTTTAATATGGCTAACCTTACGAAACTTGATTTCATTGCCCTTCAAAGTTCGGGCAAGAACTACCTTTTATGGGTGTTGGATGCTGAAATCTATATGGATGCAATGGGTCTTGGAGACACCATTAAAAGTGAAAATAAAGCATCAAATCAAGATCGTGCTAAGGCTATGATATTCTTGTGTCATCATCTTGACGAAATTCTTAAAATTGAATATCTCACGATTAAGGATCCACTTGTTTTGTGGAATAGCCTAAAGAAAGGTATGACCACTCCAAGATGGTCATACACCCAATGACACGATATGATTGGATCCATCAAGACTATAAGTTTGTTCATGAGTATAGCTCATCAACATTCAAAATTGTTTCAAAGTTGAAACTATGCTTATAAACTATTAAATGATGTTGGATATGATTCAATATGTGGTAGTACACAAATTAATTGAGAGCCCGGAAGAGCTAATGTATTAATACCGAAGGAATGAAATTATTGTAGTAAGTCTCAAAAGGAAACTTATAAGTTTCAAGGACATTGAAAAATAAATGAGACTATAAATTATGGGAAGATCTAATATCTTCATGTTACTAATTAAAGCGGTTTTAAATATTTATGTAAAAGACTACCCGTCGTTTTTTATTTGTAGTACATACATACGGGTATGATGACGAAATCACATACGAAAATAAACTAGAAGCTTTATCAAATAAGTTGGCATAACCGATTGGCCATCCCTTATTCAAATGTGATGCAAAAATAATCGAGAATTCACGTGGCTATATGTTGAAGAAATAAAAGATTCTTCAAGAATTCTCTTGTGTTGCTTGTTCTCGTGATAGGGATGATCTTCACGCCTAAGATTGGAATTATATTCACTGAAATTTTGGAACTTATAAAAGGGTGAATATGGGTCCATCTCACCTACTATGAACCGTTTTCTAATAGATGCACCTATGGTATGGTCAGCATGTGTTTTGATATCAACTGCAATTGATTTTTACAAGGTTGTTGCTCAATTATTAAATTAAGAGCATAGTTTCAAATTATAAAATCATGTTGATAATGTTGATTCATATCTATGAGGTTTAGCAAAATTGTATGCCTCCAATTATAACTAATCATTGTTATGAGAAATCCTCAAATAAAATTTGGGTATGAGATATGTATATTTAACATATAGCAACACTTGAATGCATCAAGCCAACAAGGTTTCCCCTATCACAATTGATTCAGGGTCAGGAATCGAATAATTCCATCTAAAAATTTGAATGTGCGATATATGATTCCAATTGTTCCACCACAACGCACAGAGATGGGTCCCCAAATGAGCTTGGGGGGGTTAAATGTTTGTTTTTCTAACATTAGAGGGAGAAGTGATTAGAAACTAAAAATTGAGTGTGGGATGAATTAGATCCTTGGGAAAAAAAAGTGAACTTAAAGTTCAACAGATAATTCACTTGCAAAATATTGCAAATCAATTGTCAGATATATTTGCAAACTCTATTTTATAATTCGCTGCAACGCTTCTAACGAGCTGGCCTCTTCGAAGGCGTGGTCTATAAGACGCCCTAAGCATGATAGACCAAACGGTTTAAATATAGAACTCCTGGAAGAAGGAGAGGATAAATGATTAAGATGGTCATAATGATGACGCAAGTGCTTTAAGAAAGCACCACAACATAACACTTCATAAAACTCAACAGTTGCCCGGTGCATTCGAAAATGACGAAAAAATGAAGCAGATCTCAAATGATCAGTTTGGCGATACCTTGATATAATGTAGCGCCAATATTATAAATATTGATGAGGATATTGAATTCAAATCTATCAAAAGTATGGACAGATAAATGATTGGGCCAATTAAAAATACACAATTCAAGTATACGTCGAAGGATATAAATGGATTCTCGTGGCATAAAGATTTTTCTAGTTCTAACATTATTATATAGAGAGGTCCTCTTGCGGTGGATGCAATTATTTTGAGGTTCCTCATAAGTCTGACAATATATGAAAAACTTGATATGAGCATAATGTAATTATTTTCATATCTAGAGATCAAGGATATATGAAAATCCTTAAAGGATTTAAAAGAACGAGGAAATTCTTAGTCCCGAAGTACTAGTCTCGCTCCTATAGGAGACATTGAATGAGATCAAACACATAACAGTGGTATCTAAAGTATCACCGATATGAGCTATATTATTCTAACAATTGCGCCTCGATCTTGTTGGTTATGCCTATGTCGGGCATTTATCCATCCCACACAAAGCTCGATCTCAAACTCAAAGCTACGTGTTCAGGCGTGGAGGTACCGCCATATCTTGAGATCTACAGCAGTCTCTCGTAGCTAGTCTATCAAATCATGTTGAGATAATAGCTATTCATGAAGCAAAAGCCGAGAATGCGTGTGGTTAAGGTCCATGATACATCTCATTAGAGAAAAATGTGGTTGAACTGTGACAAAGTACCCACAATTTTGTATGAAGATAATGCAAAATGCATAACACAACTAAAAGGAGGATTCATAAAAGGAGATAGAACGGAGCACATCTCACCAAAGTTTTTCTACACACATGAGCTCCAAAGAATGATGATATCAATGTGCAACAAACATTCGCTCAAGTGACAATGTAGTTGATTTATTCACCAAATCTCTACCAATTGCAACTTTCAAGAAGATGGTGCACAAGATCGGGATGCAAAGATTCAAGGATGTTCTAATTAGGGGGAGTTAATACACGTTGTACTCTTTTTCCTTTACGAGGTTTTGTTCCACTGGGTTTTCCTTGTAAGGTTTTTAATGAGGCAGCCAAAATGTGTATTATTAGATATGTGTACTCTTTTTCCTTCACTAGATTTTTTCCCACTGGTTTTTTTAGTAAGATTTTAACGAGGCATATTATCTATCAAATAGACATTCAAGGGGGAGTGTTATAAATATATTTTTTATTTATGGTGAATGTCTATTTCTTAAAAGGAAAGTTAGGGTTTGTAATTTTGGGACCAAGTTAGTTTTTCCCTATAAATAAAGGTCCATTCATTGGAAATAATCCCTTTAACTCCTCAAAAGGATCACATCAAAAGAAATAAAAACTTCTTTCCTTCTCTCTTTCTCTACAATATTCTTGTTCTTTCTTTATTATTTTATAATAATTAACGTATTTAAAATTTATTTTTTTTCATTTTAAAATAAGTGATACTTTCAGTTTGGACATATCCTTTAACAAAATTACTCATTTTTGTAAAGAAAAAATATATATTTTTACTCATTTATCCTTAATAAATATTTTGAGAAAGATGTATCTCTTTATTATTTTTTTGATAATGTAAAACTCTCTCTATTTAAATAAGGGTAAAATTAGAACAACGTCATTAATGTCTTCTTGGTTATGTAAAACACCACTTATTTTAAAACAAAATCATCAAAAGACTAAAACACCACTTATTTTAAAACGGAAGGAGTACTATATTAGTCAATTGGATCACATATGTCAATATAGGTTCAAATATCTCTTGATAATTTTTAGCTCAATAAAATAACGACAGAAATATAATTGGATCAAATTATTAATGAAGACCAAATATGATAAATTTCACATAGTTTAAGAGTATTTTTTAAGTGCTTATTAAATGCGGATTAAGCGTTTATGGATCGAAAATTAGTGTAACATTTAACTTTTAGTTGGGAAGGTGATGAGTAGGAGAAGCCATAAGTGGGGGAATGAGGTATGCAATTAGGTGTCTATATTTGCAAAGCCCCTTTTTGGACGGTTAAAGTTTACTGTACTTGTGGTTAGAAATTAAATGAAAAAAAGAAATAGTGGGCACTACTACTTTAACATGGCCAAAAGAAACAAAAGTTTCGAAAGAGACTTGTAAAATAGTGCACTCAATCAAAATTTATTACGTATTGTGACCAAACTTGGAAGCTATATTGGCATCTATTGATAGGTGTTCTTGAAATATTTATCAATTACCATTAGCATATTTTGGGTAATAAATTGAGTCATGTGTGACTCATTAGCCATGGTGGGGTATCAGACCAAATTTTAATTTTATATATGAGTTGTCGAGTTAAATTCTGCTACGGTAAATGTAAAGTTACTTTGAATTTTAAAATTCATCGGCTTATATAAACCTTTTAATATTGCCTAAGAGCAAAGGAAAAATGTCTTGAAATGCTTTTGGCACGTGTAGACGCCAAATGAATGATTACCATGGTAGGTATTAGATCAAATTTCAACTCCATACACGAGTTATCAAATCAAATTATATCACTATAAATGAACAAAATTCACCTGTTTATAATGAAAAGAACAATTAAATATAAAAATTTTTCGACTGACTGATTAATAGACGGAGACGATAAAAGAGAAATAGCACATGATAAGGCAAAAGATAAAACTTGAAGTGAAAGTATTAAAATTGTCAAACAGCAAAGAAAAAAGTATCTCAAAGCTCTTCTGGCGCATGGATGCCTAATGATCCATCAACCATAGTGGGTATCAAGTCAAATTTCAACTCTATACTCGAGCTATCAACTCAAATGGTACCACTATAAACGAAGGTCACTTTGAAATTTCTAAGTTCACAAGTTTATGGGAATTGACTATAACCTTCTTTGACTGATAGATTATTGAGTGGAAGGACAAAATTTTCGTACGATTCATTAAAATTGTCAAAGAACAAAAAAAAGTCAATCGAAACTCCTTTGGCATGTCTAGAGGCTAGCCAAGGCAGTGATTGCCTTTACAACTAAGTATATTAGCTTCCTCATTCTCTTAGGATGCCGATCTCTTAGTATGCTTACACATATTTTTTGAACAAGTATACAAAAGAGAAGAAACATAATTCTTTTTTGTTTAAAACAAAAAAATTACAATAAATTTTTTTTTTAAATGGAGAAAAAGGTAAGTAGAAAATGACTTGGCCATAGTGCGATAAGATAAGAAAAGGAATCAAAGGTTTTGATATACTTTATTGTCATGCAGCTTTGACTACTCTTTTTTCTTCCTATCAGATAATGATAAGTACATAACGTTTTCCTTTCTGCGTCAAGGAGCAACGCCAATTTGGGGCACGATTGACGCCCTCATGCTTGGAAGATTCAGGCACTACTATTATTATAAAATAGAATAAACCTCGCCGGCGTAAGTTTGCTCACGTTGTCGGTTTCAAATTAAAATAAAAGAAAAGGATTGCTAAAGGCTGACATCTAACATTAAATTTGTCAATTCATGATATCCTTGTCGATAAAAGTACCATACAAACAAGATGGAATATATCGACAGCCCTTTAAATTTGTCCATAAATTTTAATTAAGACATTCGAATTACGGCTTGTCCTGATTGAACACATGAACACATGATGAAGTATCTCTATTTGACACTTTCAACTCAAAATTTTGAAAAAATTCTTGCGCGTGTTCTCAAGTACCCATTCTTTAAGTATAAACATTAGTCTCACTAAGTTGTAAAATATCAGACTTGACATATTTTATGTGGTTAATTTATCTACGTAAGGAGCACTTGAAAATATACACACTAGCTTTTCTAAAATATGAGTTAGAAGTGTCTAAACACTTTGTTACGTGTTTAGTTTCTTAATACGTGTTTAGATTCTCAATTGGAACAGATCGTAGTTTGAATGTAAATGAAATTTACTAGCAAGTATAAGGTTTTATCTATGTAGCTTGAATAGTCTGTATCAATTTAGAATGGAGGAGTGGAAATGGAGACAAATAAAGACCTTAGCAATTGACAAGAATAGAAAGTGTGAAAATAATGTTCACATACTAGATCTGCCAACAGTGCACAAAACAAGTAATTCATATTTTCACTACAACTTTCACTCTGCTATCCTGATTTCTATATACAATAAACACAACTCCGGAATCTAGGACTTCCTTTAAACTCAACCCCAGAAAAGAAGAGAGTACACGCCATCTACAAGAGTTATGCGACTACTACTATATAATCAGTTTAGGATAAAGGCTTAGTCGTCGTTGTACACTTGTACTACTATGTAATCACACGTCAAAAATTACATCAACCTCTCAACAAAATCGAAAACCAATGTTAGCCTAATAATCTGGTCATTCATGTACAATGGAGAATCTCTGTGGAGAACTCATACCTCTTTTCCTTTTCAACAAGCCTCTTCATCAGTCGAACGTTATTGATCATTTGTATTGTTTGTAGATCAATCAAATGTTATGATCACGCAGCAAGAACAAGTGCTTTGATTGTCCCTTGACTGTTTGCTGTTACAATTGTTGGGCTGTCAAGTTTCCAACAAACAGCACTGATGAAAAATGATCCCATGTCCCCATCTGGATCATTCTGATCGTCAGAAACAAATCTGTGCCGAGCTGCTGGCTTAGAAATTGCCTGCACATATAATCCGGAAACAGATTAAGCACTGGAAGACAATGTTAAATTGCTCATTGTATCTTGGATAATGAGCCTTGTTGTCAAACTAGTTTCAGAAATATACCTTGTGATAGACAAACAATTCATTTGTCTCACTGCCACATGCAAGGTATTCGCTGTTTACTGTAAGACCTACAAAGTTCTTCTCGTTTGTATGCCCTTTAAAAGTACGCAGCTGAAATTAAAAACAGAACAAGGAAATGCTGGTCAGTATTGATTTGGTTTTCACATATTGATTGGCTCTCAGGAATTAGATATTATCTCTTCAAAGCGACAAATGTGTAACTAATTTCTTTAGGATTCAGGTTGAGAAAATGACGAGAGCATGATTCTTACTGGAACGTTCTCCTTGACATCCCACAAACGCAATGTACTATCGGTTGATGCAGAAGCTAGCTCGTTGTTAGATAAAAATTTTACATATGAAACAGCTTTACGGTGCCCACTGAAAATGTGCAGTGGCTGGCTAATATTTCTCAAGTCATAATAGTGAATGTGATGATCTGCAGAACCCACCTGCAAGATAATGATTCATGCCTTGGTATAAAAATATAACCTTTAACATCAAATACTATTAATTAAACGCATTGATGGAAGATGAAACAAAAACCATTTTTTGGTGGGTAAGTAAAGAGGAAACGAAAACTGACAGCTATGTGAGCACTGGATCCAGGATTATATTTCACCGAGCAAATGTTAGCTTTCATGTCAATGGTTAGAACGCTGGCTTCCTGCTTCGTGCACCAAACTTTGACCTGTTGAGAAATTAATTAGCGCATTCCAAATCTTTACACATATAATAACTCACCAAAACAAGTTTTGCTCTTTCGGTTTGCACACTTCAACTTCATTGTTGGATCACACGGGGTGCAAACCACAGCAGCCATCACACCTCGCATTTGAGGATTATGGACTACTACAGTGTACAAAACCTAATAGGAACACCTCAATTTGAGAAAAAATCGCATATGGAAGTTGTATTTACCTTGCAATCATCACTACCAGACACAAGCATAGAAGGTTCAGTACGGCAAAAGTCAACACTCCATGCTCGCTTTTCATGCTCCTCGTACTCCATCACACTCTGAAAAAGGAAGTGTTAATCTTACTCCATCAGATATATCTGCAGATCCATATGAAGGTGCTTTTTATGATCTAGATATGAGAACAATTAAACACCTGGAAGACGATACTACCTGACGAGTTGTAACATCCCAAACGGTTACTATGCCCTCATAGTCGCTGCTTGCTAAGTAGTTTTTAATGTACTTGTTCCAACTCAAACAACTTAGTTTGGATCGGGTAGACATTTCAACAACAGGACATTGCACATCAGCAGGTTCGTTTACCACCTGATAGAGAGAACATACAATGAGTGACTTGTATCTTTACCATAAAGAACAAATAAAAATACAGCCAAAAGAGAAGCAGACTTCATAAGAATAGCACATCTAACCATATTATCGGAAAATTTAACTAGGAACAGTTAAAATCTCAATTCAACTCAAATGCTCATTAATTTCTCCCAAGACATCTCATTATAGTACTAGCATATGAAAATCTCAAAATCCTATTTGAGAAGATAAAGGTGGCTAAAGTCAAGTTTAATTAATAGAACAATCATTAAACTACTAGCAGAAATTTTTCATGTGGGAAGATTAGCAGAAATTTTTCGTGTGGGGAGATCAGCAGAAATTAAGAAGCTCATATGAAGCATGAACTTACTGATGAAAACTCGAAGACCTTAATTCTTCGTGATACCCCAGCAGTAGCAAACAATTCATCATCTCGGTCAAATTCAATACTGTCAAGAAGAGCATATTTAGTTGCAGCTAGGGAGAGAGAGAGGAGTTCTTGCCAAAAAAAATTGACTGGGTTCGCCCACTAGTTATAAAATTAAGAGAAAATAAAACCTCCTTGCTGGCAAATGGTTTGTACTTCAATAAAGGGATGGCTATAATGCATCCAGAAAAATACAACTAATAAGAGTAGCTTGTCTTTCAATAACCGATTATCTCTAGTTCTAGTTTTGCAAAAAGGACAACTGAAGAAAAAAAAAGTTAGCGTTGGATTTTATTCTAAATGCAAGGAAATTCTTACCTTGAGACAATATTGGCCGAGTGAAAAAGGTCAGAATGCCTGATTTCAGCCACAACCCGCAACCGACTATTCAGCAACCACAGTAGAAAAAAGAACGGTAAGCCCAAATATTTATGATAATTTGCAGCCAATACTACTATTATTAGATGAACTGATGGACCTGTATCGAGTAAAGGTGGACAGAACAGATTGAAAATCCTCTAGTCCCGCAGAATAACCTTCTCTATTCATGAGGTTTGCTACTCTTTCTCCCTGTTTCTGTGACTGTCTTGCCCAATAGCGCCTCTTTTGTAGGTAACAGTCTTGAAGCTCATTGAACTGTTGACAATTGAACATGACAAAAGAGGACATATGAACAATGAACTATTCTCCCAGCAAGGACCAAAGTCAACAATTATCAATTTTACACGACCATCAACAAGCACAACGATAAATTACAGAAATAACCTGTGCATGAACGCGTTTTTTCCTTGCTATTGCCTTTCCAGGTTGATTTGGATCCTGTGAATCTGATCCACCATGGTTTTCATCCTTCCGTTGCACAATTTGAGAATTCCCAGGAGCTCTTGCATCAGTGTTCCTGGTCTGTGAAGTGCCAGCACGACCTTGTTCTTGTGAATTGACAGAACTATAAACAATTGCACCACTTCCCTTATCTCTCAACGGAGGCCTGACTGTCATTGCAGATGAATCATCTACTAGCGTTCTCATTTTCGCTGAATATCTACCTCTTGTCCTATATAACTCTATTCTACGCTTCTCCACAGCAGTTATGTCTTCTTTTATGTACTGGAGATCATTTTGGATCTAGGAGAAGTGCAGGATACAATCAATAATCTGCTTGAATCTTAATCAGCAGTGAGAGATGAGATTTTAAGGTTTTCTATTGTATACAACAGGTTTATAAAATTGCCAGTTTCTAAGGAGCCTACAGTTTTTAGAAACTTAACAGAAAAGATGACTTATAAAAGCACAAGATTACAAATAACATTTCCTTAAATGGATAATAAATGAAAAAAGTACGTACACAAGGAAAATTCTTAGACGTGAGTTTAATCTTTTTATATATAGCCAAATATGTTAGAACTTTCCTGAAGCGGTTTTACATTTTATATTGCAAAAATGTGTCGGTGAAGTCTGAGGAAAAGGCAAAGTTCCAGGTATCTACCAACGAGATCCTGTTCCTTTTCCGCTATAATATTCTACTGAACATGCTTTCTTTAGTTAGAATGCAAAGATATTCTACAAGAAAAGCTAATCTCTACCTGCCGGCAGGATGTGAATTAAATAGAAAAGAATACAATAAGTTTCCAAGTGACAACAGATAAATTCAAACTAAAAGTGACTACGCATAAAGTCTATAGAAGTTCAAGACAAAACCTCATTAAGTTCTTCAACTTTTTGCTTCCTTAAACAATGAAGAAACTCGAGCAGAATCTGAAGATTTGTTTCAGCTTCTTCTTGTTCCATTTTTCTTTTCTTGTCCATAAGAAGTGATAATAGACTATCCAGCTCTTTAACAGACACCTCGCATCCCTGCCTAAGAATCAAATTAGAATCCTGAACAGAAAAATAGAAATAATCCGGACACAATGACAGACATAGTTAAAATCATCTGTGACTAAAATAGCAATTGCAAGAAGACAAGTATAGAACCTGACTAAAAGAGCTGCTGAAATGCATAGTTAGGGATGCTCTCCACAAAAAACTATGTTAAATGGACGCCTACAGGTTTCCTACAGAAAGTACCAGCCTTTGTACTTAACCGACATCTTTGCAAATACTTGCAGGTGAATTGTATTCCTTTTCAAGACATAGCATTCTCAGATATTCCATATCCTTTTTTTAGTTTCTCACAAGTGCGACTGCACAATATCTTGCCCTCAAACAGTCGAAGCATTTGGTACGGCAAAAACTAAAAAGTGCTTGGACAATGAAGAGAAGTAATGAGGATGCTGTCTCATATCAAACCATATCACTAACATATCAGCCTACAACATGTAACATCATGGAACTGATACCTCAGCAAAACTGAGATGCACCATCATCCAGACAAAGAACATTCACTAGTCTTATCTACAACAACACAAAGAAAGCTTGTTTAACTCTTCATGAATATCTGACCTGCTGTATTGCTTGGCGAAGCTGTTCCACAGGTGTAGCACTTTTGGCCATTTGGCGAGCAGACCTCTTCATCAATAACTACACAATAGAAAAAACTTTAACACAACTTGGTTTGAGTGGAAACAACCTTCGAGAATGTCATAGATATTCTAATAGACTAGAAAAAATGAAGACCATAAAACAAAACAAAAGAAGCAAAGAGAAGAGAAGTACAAATAAAGGGAATGAAACTACTAAACAAGGTTTATCAATCAAGTTTTCACTTCAAAATATATAGCCCATTGTAGGGTTGTGCGGAAAACGTTACAACAAAAACTCATAAAGGGGAATACAAGATCAAACCAGATTAATGCGAGCTACATTTATATCCACCAATTTCCAATTCACGGAAATCTTCATGTATGCTCTAAAGCAGAACTCCAAAATACCACATAATAAATTCAAAAGAAATCCCTATAGAGCGATATTCCTTCAACAGTAACTTTCTCCGCTCTACAGAAATACAGAGGTATTCCAACCAATATTTGCAGTTGACGCAATATAAAATAGGTTTGAGACATCATTAACTCCAGTATCTCAGCTTATCTCAGCTGACCCGAGAATTACTGCAAACCTTAAACTTTAAAGTTCTGTCATGATATACAAAAGCCAGCATGATAATTCCTGATGGACTTACTCATAGAGACTTGTCTTTGCTGGTTCAATTTGTGTATATTTTCAATCACTCATAGGAATCCATTAAATCCTGAGCATTTTTCTGTAGCAGGACGAAACCAGATTCCTCCAAGGCATGTAGTTGTAAGTTGCTAAAAGAAGAACAACAATAGTTCTACTAGAACTAAAAATTTCACCTCAAGAAAAACGCCTGAATTCCAATTCATCACATCTGCTTTTAAATTTTCCCCAATTTAAAAAGTACTATTACCAGCAGTGCGTAAAACAAGTTACACAGTTTTCCGATCTCCACAAAAGTCACATACAACACATTTCCGTCTTCTTCATATACATTTCAACTAAATGTGATTATTACACCCATATATAAGTGAAATTCAAAATCAAACATCCAAATCCATGAAAAGAACATGAAAATTTTATCTCAGTGAGAAGGAAATTAGGATTAAGGCGATTTGCAGTCAAGTAAACAAATATATGTGATTATTACACTCCATACACAAGTGAAATTCAAAATCGAACATCCAAATTCATGAAAAAAGCTTGAAAAAATTTACCTTATTGAGAAGGAAATTAGGATAAATGTGATTAGTCGTCAAGTAATGAGAGCAACAAGGACAATCACTTTTGTTCTGAAGATGAGTAACAATGCACATATAACAAAAGCTATGTCCACACGCCGTGAGGAATGCATCCTTTATAATTTGCATACATATTGGACACAATATATCCTTATCCACTTCCTCTTCCTCTTCCTCTTTCTTCTCCACCGGAACTTCCTCCTGAACTGCCTCCATCACCGCCGCCGTCTCCTCCTCCACCACCGCCGCCGCCACCGCGGCCGGAGTCGAAGTTTCACCAGCATTCACCGGCTCCGATTTCACCGTAGGCACTAAAGCTCCCATTGAAGTACGCTCTCCTCCTCCCATCCCTTCCCCAATTGTATCAGTACCTGATCCACGTACAAACAAGGTTCGAGTCTACCGATCCATTTACCATGCCTCATATCAATGCATCAAATGAAATTTTGCATATGTATATATATATATATATTCCTAGAGATGAAGAAATCGGAGTGAGAGAGATGATTACTGTGTGTCTGTGTGTGTGTGTCTGTGTGTGTTTTGGTTTAAGAGAGAAGCAATTTTGTGAGGGTATAAACAAACCACGTTGGCGGGGAACCGCGTTTTTTCAAAACTGGAGAGACTTGTTACTGCGACCGCCTCATAATATATCTCTGGCTGCCGTATTTTCTTTTGCCCCCGTATCGAGTAGGATTTATATAGTACTAGTTTTGAAGCACCCCATCCAAAGCAGCACGAAAAGTGTTTTCTTAAGTTTTACGTAAAAGTTTTTTTACTCCTTCCAATAGAATTTCTATTTAGTTATCAGGATAAAATTTTAAAATCTATTAATTAAAAGTATAATTTAATT
>JACEIK010000263.1:233746-246852 GCA_018107945.1 Datura stramonium
GGCCGTGCGTTTGTTTAGCTGTTTAGTGTTGTTGATTGTGTTGGCGTGTGGGGCCGTATTCAGATAGTAGTGGTGACCTTGTCGGTCACGTAGATGTTCACTATTCATTATATTAAGTTAGAGATAACTAGACAGCATGGTGGCCTTGTCGGCCCGCATAAGTTTTCCTATATGAGAATGATTCTGGTTAGCTGATGTTACAGTACAGGTGACTATAGGCCCAGTCGGCCGGATGCTGTATTTACAGCCGTTATATAGCCCGTTGATTCCATGAATCTGAGTTAGAAGTGGACCAGACACCAGATGTGCTTAGGCACAGAAGTCTAGCAGTCCAGGTCCTAATAGGGAACCAGGTGCCAGTTATACCCCCAAGACGGGGCGTGACAAATTATTAATCTTTAATATATATTCTTACCTCGTTAAATTACCCAAATCATAATACATAATTTGATGTATATTTTTGTCATCCTCTCAGTTTATGATTTATTAAAACATCAGCATGTAGGGCCTCTTGAAAGATTTTTTTAAAGAAAATAATTAATTATTGCTTAATCAAAGATATAATGCAATTAAATAAAAAGAAGACACAAGATGATAGTATTATTGTCTCTATTCACTTTGTCTATATCATGACTTTGTTCTACTCTTCAATAGATATTGTAAAATTGTAATGTTGCAAGTTGCAACCCTTTCATCATGAATGGTAAGTACAATCTTATATTTTTAAATGAAAGAACAAATAAATATATTTTTCAATTTTATAATTTAAAATGAATTTTTTTCTCACTAAAAAGTGATACACATGCATTTTCATTATCGGATAAATCTTTAAATTCATAGCATTTAAATTCGGAATCCGCCGATATAAAACAAAAGATGTTGGAGGTCAATGTTGCACATGAGGCGGGCCTTTTCCTTTTTATCTTCCAAAACAAAAAGCTTCACGCACCAGCAACCCAAATCTCACCTTTCACTTCTCCATGCTATGCTTGTGATTTCCCACCTGTTTTTCTTGTTTCCTTCATAATAATTTTCCATTTGGCATTGTTCATTTCCACACAATTCTTATACTAATAATGTAACACTAATTTTCCCAATCAAATATTTGTAGATTTATATTAGATCGTAAATTTTAAAAATATTCGTTTTATTCTTAAATTTTGTGTCGAATCAAATGAAGTTAATTATATTTAAAGGTCGTTGTAGGATTTCACAAAATTTAAATTCTAGATTCGTATCTAACTTTATCTGGAGGTGGATCTACTCTTAAAGTATGGGTCTAAACTTTATATTTTTATTATTATATAGAGCTTTGAGATCGCGAAAAAAATTAAATCTTGAATTCGGTCGAATCCGAATTAATCATACCCAAGGAATACCAAACACTTGTCCTGGTAGGAAAAAAAAAGAAACAGTGATCTACTTGTCCTGATCCAAATATTGCTAAATGAATCATGATTTACAAAGTAAAATCAAAATTTTGTTTTTCTTAATCTCTTTTTAAAGAATTGATTTTTGTCAACATCAAACAGTACAAACTACCAAGCTTGTTTTTCCATCTGTGTCAACCTTTTCCTTATTTAATTTGTATAAATAGGTTTTGGTTCAAGTCACATCTTGAAGGCTTGATTATGGTATTAAATTCCCAATTGGGGTAATTAAAACAATTTTATTTGTCTCAGCAATTGAAATCTTGAAACTTTCTGTATTCCATTTGATTGATCGGTTTGTCTTTTGGGGTTTTTTTTCATATTATGATCAACAAGTGTTTGTTGTAAGTTCTAGCTGAAGGAATTATAGCTCAAGGAGCCATGGAAGAAGCTGAATCAGGGCTGTTGCAGAGTAACAAAGAAGTACTTTCTTCAGGGTATTCAATACATGAAAATTCTGCAGAAATCAAGAAGATCAAATCAGCTCTCACATGGGTTTTTCTTGATCAATCAAATCTATGGAGGGCTGGTCTTTCTTGGTCACTTTTTTTCCTTCTTACAATTGGGGTTCCATTAGTATCCCACTTTCTGTTTGCTTGTTCAAGCTGTGATACTATGCATCAGAGGCCTTTTGATGCTCTTGTTCAAGTGTCTCTGTCACTTTTTGCAACTTTATCATTTGTCAGCCTCTCCACATTTGCTCGAAAATATGGGATTCGGAAGTTTCTGTTTCTTGATAAATTGTATGAAGATAGTGAAAAGGTTCAACAAGGATACACTGAACAGCTTCATGTAAGTTGATTCCCCCCTTCTTGTTACTCTTCTTTTGCATATTGTATTATGGTTGTTAACAATGGCGGATGCAGGATTTTTAACAGGGAGCTCAAAAAAATTTGACCTTTATATACAGTGTGAGGTGAAGGAGGTTCAGATGAACCCCTTCCGCCCCTCTAGCTCCGCCCCTGCTTGTTAAGTTAGATTTAGGAATTACTTGAACTGCTGATTTTGGGATTGATTCAAAAATATCTTTGTTGATGATTTCAAGTTCTCACAAGTTAACCATTTTATATTGAGTCCCTAGGTTCTTGTTGAAGATATAATTAAGCAAATGAATGTGTGCGCTCTCTTTTGAACCGAGAATCTGTAGGAAACAGTCTCTCTGCCTTACAGAGGTGGGGGTAAGATATGCGTACATCCTACTCTCCCCAGATCCTACTTGTGTGATTATATTGGGTATATTGTTGAAACTTGTGTGCTCTCTCTAATCACTTAAGCTTTTAAATGAGATGGATGCAACAGTCCGGGGTTGAAATCTTACTCAACCCTTAATCACACATATTTGGCCTATCAAGAGGACCATGCCCACGCACGAGGGGGCATGTTGAATATATGATTTAGTAAACAAAAGCTTTCCCTCTAAGTTTAAGCTTTTAGATAATGAGGTCATACAGTTCAACAGGCCTCTAATAAGTAGAAAGAACTGATCAATGCGTATTATTTTATAGCTTTTTCTCATGATTTAAGCTAATGTTGTCCTGTTAAACAGCATTCATGATAAAAGTTTCAGCCTTTTTGATAATCATTGGAGAATCATCAGTTTTAAGAGGATTAGAAATGTCAGTATCTTTAGAGTTGGCAAATACTGTTGATGCTACTATTGGGAAAGAACCAAATGTTTACTTAGCCCTTTTTAATCCAAATTATGAATTTGTATAGGTACTGAGTTGGCCTTGATACACATCTGGTTTGTCGACTGAAGTGATTGCCTTGCTTTTACCGGGGGAAAGTAGTGATATTTTCTTTTATTCTTGAAGAATGGGAAAATATGGTAATTTTTTTCTGATTTTAGGTTGCATCTATATATGCAGAAAAAGACCAAAGAGATAGTTTGAGTATACTCGGCTGATTTCCCTAGACATTTACTTATACTTGGCAGCATAACAGTTTCTGCTTTTGTCGTGCAGAGGTCGATGAAGATCCTATCATCTTTTGTTCTCCCTTCTGTTATTGCTGAGAGTATTTACAAGATATGGTGGTTTTCCTCGGGGGGAACCCAAATTCCTTACCTGTACAATGCTGCTTTGAGCAATATCTTCGTATGCATACTGTTAATGTGCTCCTGGCTCTACCGGATATCAATTTCCTTCCTTGTATGTGTCCTATTCCGGTTAATATGCTGCCTGCAGATCCTTAGACTGGAAGAGTTTGCTCAAGTTTTCGAGAAAGAATCTGATGTCTCATCGATCATGATAGAGCATCTCCGAATCAGAAGAAATCTACGCATTATTAGCCATCGATTCAGAGTTTTCATTTTGTCAACTCTGATACTAGTTACCATAAGTCAGTTTCTTGCTCTGCTTCTTACAACTGAGCCTAGCTCCACTGTAAACATCTTTACAGCCGGTGAACTTGCGGTAATCCTTCATTTCCACATTTTTGTATGCATTTGTTTCTTTTATGATTATGTAGATGCAAACGTTTTTACCGTCCTGTTTTGACGTTGTATACATGTTACGATGCAGTTGAGCTCAATTACTCTGGTAACTGGACTTTTCATGTGCTTACGTAGTGCAGCAAAGATCACACACAAAGCACAAGCCGTGACATCTCTTGCTGCCAAATGGCATGCTTGTGCAACAATCAGCACCTTCGATGACATGAATGATGAGACTCCCACAGCTCAGATTGCGACGCCTCAGGTGGTATACCCTATCAATTCCAGTTGGGACACCGATGAGGAAGGAGACGGGGATGATGTGTTGGACAACACGAATATGGTGCCAATCCATGCAAGTACTATATCTTACCAAAAGAGACAAGCACTAGGTAACTCTAGTCTCTAGCGCGGCTTTTTGTTTATTTCTTTGAATTCTTTTACGTCTTTGCTATTCAACGCTGCACCTTATTGATCTCGGTTGTTGGCAAAATTTGTTGCAGTGTCATACTTCGAGCACAATAAAGCTGGAATCACGGTGTATGGCTTCATGTTAGACCGGACATGGCTTCATACAATTTTCGCGATTCAGCTGTCTCTTACACTCTGGATACTCAATAAGACAATTGGTATCTCGTAAATCCCAGTCAACGACAAGGTCTGTGTGTTCGTAGATGTACGAAAATCTGTGCTATCGATACGTAGAGAAACTACTATATATATGTGTGTATATTTATTATCCTTGATGTCCAAATTTTGCAGGTTTTCTTCCTACTGATTGTATTCACTGTTGATAATGGTGTCATACAGATATCTTTCCTGGATTGTCAAGTGTACTATATGTTTATATCAATTTTATAAAATGAAGTGAAATTTTGTTCGAGTAAAATGATTTTTGTGTGTGTACATATATAAGTGGTTGAATTCTCTGGCACAATTCCTTTTTTGAATCCCCTTATTTGGATTCTTGGTTCCGCCACTGCAAGCAAGGTAGTTAGAATTAAGAAAGAAATCAAATCGAATTGAATTAAAAGAAAATCTGAATTTTGATATTGTCTTATAATGTATGGTTAACTAACCAATCAAGCCTAGACGACGATGATATAATTTTAGTATGCTTGTATGTTGTATGCTGGCAAAATCAGAAATTTTGTTAAGGGTGTTCAAGATTTAATATATATGGATGAAAAATAAGTTTTGATCTAATATACTTCGTATAATTTTTTTATATATATAGNGTGTTCGGCTAACCACTCTTCATTCCATGTGGCTACACCACTGGTCATAATAAATTCTAAAAAAAAAAGTGTTGCTTTAGTTTTTTAATAATTAAAATAAATTTTAAAAAACTAAACAAAAATTTCAAATCTAAACGGGTAGGGTTATAATTCATTGTTAAGATCATTTTGACCCAACCCATCTTAGCTGAAGTAACCTTTGAATGAGCTAAAATGACCCGATTATTTATTAACTCATATCGTTTTGATCCGTTCAAATTCAACCTAACTCGTATATTGAACAACACCTGAGATAAAAGTTTGGATAATTTATTTGATAACACATTTGATCATATCATACATATTCAAGAACAACACACATTTCACTCTAATGAAATGACCATAGTCTTCTTAGATATTTTGTATTCCACTTGATGGAGATAGCACTGCATTTTCCAAAAAAACAAACCAATTAGTGAAATAATAAAATGATAATATTAAGTAGGAAAACAATTAATTTACACAAGATTCAAATTAGAACAAAATGGTACTATATTAATTTAGCCATGAACTTAATTTACCTTCACTTAATTGACAATTAGAGGTTTCTTGTGGGGAATTGAATGGTATTTGTGATGATTATAATTTGATCTTCTGAAAGCCATGACCCCAATATTCTTGTAATTCTTGAGCTTGGACTCTCTGGTTGATGATGAATCTTTTAATCTGCTCATGATCAAGAAATTAGGAATCAAATTAATCAGGATTACTATATGATTAACCTTATTGGGATGAAGATATTGTCATGGAATTTCACCCGTGGAATTTGAAATTTCATAATAGTGGCTATTTATTCAATTTCAGGATCGAAAAGTGGCTACTAAACGCTATTTTCTATGCATAAATTGAGTTCACGATCAAACATTTGTGGTCAAGAGTGACAGATATAAACCATGAAACTGTATATTCCAACCAAATATAGCACAAATTCGTCCATTCGACAGATACGAAATATTAGATCGCGCTCTAACGTTTTCTCATAAGAATTTTTAGTTTAATCAAGGAATTTTTAGATCGTAAGTTAAAAGGTCCATAAATTGACTATCAATAATGGACCAATATGGGTGGTGGTGATGAGATGATTCAAGATCCAATCATTCTTAATTAAAAATTTTGGGTTCGAGTCTCCGGGAATGAAAAAAACTATGATAGGAGCACTGTCCCTAGAAATAGGTCCTGCAACGCGTGAACTCAAATTTAATCGGATCCCAATACGGATATCATCGGACATCGAATGGAAAATCAAAAAAAAGTTTTCAGTCATTTGTAAAAGAGTGAAGGGCAAAAAATATACCTAAAATATTATGATTTTTTGAGTTTCATACCCGAACTATCAGGTGTACTAGTTTTGTATCAGAAATGTCACCAAAATGTTTATCGAAACACACCTAAACTATCAATAGTTAACTTTTTCTATCTGAACAATGGTGACATTTCAAGAAGAATACTCGCACACCTGATGGTTGACGTGCATTTTGATAAATATTTGGTGATAGTTTAAGTAGAAAACTCGCTCACCTAATAGTTCAAGTATGAAACTCAAAAAACCATGATACTTCAGGTGTGTTTTTGACCGATGAACTCTTTGTAAAATCAAAAGTGAGCAACAATTAAAAGAGGGAGGAAATTATTACTTTTTGCAATCCACATTAGGATCAATAGGAATAGAAAGATTGATGTTGCAAAGTTGAGGAATTTGCTTAGCTCTTTCTTCAATTACTCCAATAGCCAAAGCTTCTTTCTTGAGACATTCACAAAAACTTTGAAGCTTCAAATCATTATCAAAAGTAGCCACTATTTTCATTAATCCCTTAACACCATTGCAACAATGACCACTAATATCACCATTTCCCCTTAAGAAACCCTTGCATGGCAAAAGCTTAACAATGGTTTTAGGGCATTGATCATTGCAATTAACAGAACTAATTGCAATAATTAGAGCTAAAAACACAAACCCAATAACAAAAACTAAACGACCCATTTTTGATTATTTTTGTAAGAATTAATTATTTGTGATGAAAACTTTAAGAATTTTGCATTTATTTATAGTAGAAATCCTGTTGAAGTTCTTGAAGAAAAAAAGTGTAACGTAAAAATGGTTAAAGTGAAAAAAGATTGGATTTTACATGTGAGCATCTAACTGTAAAAAAAATGTGAATTATTGGACTATATGTGTAATAGTAGCACAATACATGTGTAATACACTTTAAAATAAGAGAAATTATGATCTTTTATAAAGAAAGAATAAATGAAAAGAAATATTATCGCTTTTGAAGCTTTTCCAAAAAGAATTTATCATATGTTGCTAATTTATTATAGAGTTATTAGTTAAAAACACGCTTAAACTATTACGTTCATGTTAACATATTTTAAGTAAATCTTTATTGATTTGTAACCTTAAATTTAAAATGATAATTAAGCTAGAGTTATAACGTGTTAAAATTAAATTAATAACATATAAATTAAATCATAATATCATCGTCATTAGTGTATAAATATATTTTAAACCTAGCTCTAATCAAATTATTAAGCATTCAACTAATTTTATTGTTAGGATCAAGATGAACAGATACTTTCGTAATTTTATTGAAACTCACCAACTATATAACACAACCATCATTTTTCAGATGCAATTACATATAATTTTTTTTTTAACGACATGTGTTTCATTTACTTTTGTTTTAGAGATGCACGATGATCATTTTCAGAACCATGCCCCGATGTCTTGAGTGGGTGATCGTTGATCGCTGTCCCTTGTTTCGACCCCATATATAGGAGGACTGTGCCCTCCCTATGGGGTGGGCAAACATAATATGGTCCATTAATAAGACTAATGACTTGCTCTTGGTGGTTCATAATCTTCAACATTGGTTAAAGATCTAGATTGCCACTTTTGAAAGTAACAATTATCAAAACCAAAGTAAGAAATGTTGTGAAAGAGATTGAACAAGTAGCCATTTTTCTTTTAGCCAAAATTGCCTATGCTTTTAGCAGTGAGTGTAAAATCATCAAAGCTATTTCTATATTATATAGTTGAAGTAGTGATGAGCAGTGGCAGATTTAGGATTTTGATTAACAGTATTCGAAAAATAAAAATATAGTGCTTGAGATTTGAAACTTCAAGGTAAATTCTGAACCTCCTGAATCACTAAGCCAATCTCTAATCTTGTGTTCAGAGGGTTCAAAATTTATTTTTAATTATACATAAAATTTAAAAAGTTATCTTATATATACAGTGTAATCTTATTATATATCTTATATCTTATATATCAATTATGACATTATTGAATTATCCATATGCAATGTTAAAATTTGTATTTTTACTAGATACATAAGAATTATATAGTTATAAATATAGTTTAAATAAAATATATTTTCTATATAAAGAAACCAAAAGACACATCTTTATTAATTAAAGATTAGATACACTAAGTTATACATCATAAGGACTAAAATCAGAACTCTAACAACTAAGTAACATTACTATATATTAATTCATAATTTTTATGAACCATATGTATTAAAAGTCTCATCTATAATTTTTTAAAGAATATAATTTTATTTTGATTAATTCAAACTCGTATTGCATAAGTGAATAAGTTCCGCTTAAAATTTTGTTTGGTTTTATTTCAATGAATACAAATAGCTTATATTATTAACCCCCAAAAGAGGAATCAACTAAAAATCATTTTTGCTTAGTTAAGGATCATTTGGCTTTCCTCCATGCCAAGAAAATACAATTTTGAAACCTAAGTGTTTTTATTTATTATTTAACCATCTAGTATTCAGAAAATGTTGGCCCGACTAATTTAAATTCATATTGTATAGGTCCATTAAGAGAGAAACGTTTCCTTCTTTTAAATTTTGTTTCGAGAATTAACCTAAATAGTCATCCATTCAATCGCTTAAACTAAAAATAGTCAGCAAATATGTAATATATGTGTATATCTATATATAACATGTGAATAATAATGTACAATCTGTATGTAATCTAAGAAAAAATAAACAGTAAATTCAATCAAATATATATAAATGAATATATAAATGAATAGGTCTAACTAATAACTCTCACTCTAAAAAGAGGAGTCAACTAAAACCAATTGAATCATTTTTCTTTAATTAAGAATCATTTGTTTTTTCCTCCATGCCAAGAAATTAAAGACAATTTTGAAGTCCAATTTTGTTTTGTTTAATTTTAATTTTAATGAGAACAAATATATGTAACCAAAGAAACCTTTTTCTCAAGTTGCCTAGCAGGTCCAAAATCTCATTGGAATCTCAGATTTAAAAAAAAAAAAGTTAAAAATTGGTCCCACTTTAAATCTTGAGTTTTCTTCATACATAGTCAAGTTATTTTTTCTATTGAATTAAGAACCCAATAGCAAGAAGAAGAATTAATCCCAAAATTCATTAATGTCTGTAAGTAGTGTTTCTTCTTCAAATTCTTATTCTTGCTAACTTAATTATCTTATTTTCTCTTGAATATTTCTTTGTAATTTACCAATGGTTGCATTTCTAGTTAAAAGAGTTTATTAATTAGGGAAAATAACACCAAAAATTAGTTAATTTAGTTATATTGTCCTAATTACTCATTTTTGAAGCAAGGGTGGAGCAAGGTGTTTGGATCGCTGAAAAATTATATTGTATATATATAAAGTTGAAATTTTTTCTTTTACATGTATATTTATGGTACATGTTGAATTCTGTTAGCTTCTTCACATGTCTACTTTTTTATATTAAATTCTGACTATAACTTACTTCGAAGGTGCAATAAACTTTTTCTAGAGCAACATGATCGGTAGAAAGTATGAAAAACTTATATTACTTTTTTTTTTAAAAAGAAAAAAGGAAATTCTTAAATTGTGTTGGATTGGATGAGTTTAGATAATGCAATATGGTGTGAGGATTGATATAATCGACTCTAGCCTGCTTGAGATTGATGCGTAGTGGTCGGTACATAGTTGTTGTATACTCTCAAGACCAGAAGCAGTCTAGGATTAAGTATAGGTCTCATTATTCTATGAGTTTCTTTAGTCGTGTTAGAAAGATTTATATATAGTAGAAACTATAGAGAACTTCAAGTAGTACATTTTAATTAATTTTGTTTTGTATAACATTATTGGAACTGAGATTCCTACAATCGACTTCAACTTGCTTAAGATTGAGGCATCGTTGTTGTTTTATATTTCTGAAGTACTTTTGTTGCATCAGGGATCACATGTTCCTGAATTTGGGAACTGGGATGGCGAAAATGTGCCATACACAGCCTATTTTGAGAATGCGCGCAAAAATAATAAAGGTGGTAAGATGATAAATCCAAATGATCCAGAGGAGAATCCAGAGGCTTTTGCATATAGCGGATATGATGATGCTAGCATTAATCCTTCTATAGGCTCGGGCCAAAACAAGAGTATTGGCCCGACTAATTCAAATTCAGAGTCCTTTGGGGATAATCAGAGGAACATTTCTGGTTTTTCAGTTAATCAGCCAACACGACGACAAAGAATTTCTGATGTTAAGAAGAAGAAGAACGATCGTGGCAATGGCTTCTTTCCGCCTAGCCCGAATAGACTGATAAAAAATAGCAGAAATCCATCTGATGATCTTGTAAGTTCTTTGTTCTGTCTTTAGTTGTTTAAAATTTCATACTATACTCTGCTTTGAACATGCGATAATAGTTATGTAGTGACAATTATAATCTGGGTCATGGGCATCTGCTACCTCTTACCAACACAAGTATCAGGTAACTCTGGCCACCAAATCATGAACGGGTGAGAAGAAATCATCTAGTTCTCTTTTTTTTAACCTGAGAATTAGACCTGAGATCTCATGATTCTCAGTCAACTTCACTGATCAATAAATTACACTCTTGGGTGCATTAAAATGAGTCAATCTTATGGTGTACAAACATCTCTTTGAGAGCCTAAGTTTATCGGATTTCATGTGTGGCTACAAAAATGAACTTGTTTTGACAGTAAAAACTTACTCGCATCCTGTGTTTGCCCCAAATAACAATGGGACACGTAATGATTTTCTTCCCTTTGGTATCTAATCCTAGTTTTATGTTATCTTTGATTGTATTTAATCAAACAAATTAAATGATGATCCAATGAAACCTCTGCATCATTCAAGTTTAATTTCCTAGTCACATTATTGTTAATTACTAAGTGATTAAGAAATAATATGCCTCTAATTTCCCTGTGTGTGTATGTCAGTCTTGTTCATCAGCAGCATCAGTACCAAAATTTGGGGCATGGGATGAGAAAGACCCAACATCTGGAGAAGGATTTACTGTAATTTTCAACAAAGTTAAAGAGGAAAAGCATATTGCAGCAGCTAAGTTCCCTATAGTGCAGCCACATTCAAGCATGCCCTCATCACATAATCACAAAAGAAATGCTAAATCAAAGGTATGTCTCCTTCTTGCAAAGATTACTTTGAGCACGTATCAGAGTCCGATTCAAAATTTAAAGTTTATGTATTTTTACGGAAATCTCACGTTGATACTATAATAATAGCAACTGCATTTACAGTCAGATATTTATAGATAGATACAGTTGAACTTCTTTATAACGGTCTTGTTTGTCCTGATATTTTCTAGCAGGTATAATGAAATGTATGTTGTTATACATATAATGAAACATAGAGTGAAAGATCAAAGGCACACCCAAAGTATTGAGAATTTTTGAGTTTTCTATCCGAACTATCATGTGTTTACTTTTCCTACCTGAACTATCACCAAATATTCATCAAAACATATCTCAACTATCAGTTGCTCATTTTTCCTACATGAAATATCACCATAATTCAGGTAGGACAAGTAAACATGTGATAGTTTATGTGTGTTTTGATAAACATTTTGTGATAGTTCAGGTAGGAAACTCATACGCTTGATAGTTCAGGTATGAAACTCAAAAAAATACGATACTTTAGGTATGTTTTTCATCCATTCACTCGAAAACATAACATGAAAATTTGGTTCCAAAGAAACTTGATTGTTACAGCAAAGTGTTGTTACAGAGGATGATCGTTGTAAAGAGGTCTAACTGTATTTGATGAATTTCTATACATACACACGTGCGCACACACAGAGTCCAGGTAAAAGCTACTAGGTACACGTGGACGAGTAACCGACCATTTAGATCCGCCCCCGACTCTAAACACTGATCATGACTAGATGTATATGGAAATTCTTATTTAACTTTCTTCAAACTCGAGCAAGATATAGTGGCGGATGCAATTATATTCATGTTGAAGTGTGTGGCTATTTCATCTCACACTCCAAAATAGTACCATACCGGACAAAGGTATTGGGTTCAAGTCTCATCAACTTCTAAATAAAAGATTTTTCATATGCTTGGCTCATAAAAAGGATTAGGATTATATGTAATGGTGCGTGATTGAAAACACAATTACATAAATAAAAGTGTAACATAATTTTAAACTTTTAAATGATATGATTACACATTCGGAGAATGAACAATACAGTG
Source organism: Datura stramonium (assembly GCA_018107945.1). Taxonomy (NCBI): domain Eukaryota; kingdom Viridiplantae; phylum Streptophyta; class Magnoliopsida; order Solanales; family Solanaceae; genus Datura; species Datura stramonium. The sequence goes on from JACEIK010000263.1 coordinate 246,378, forward strand.
ATCCACATGTTTCCTATTAATGAAAAAGGGAATAAGGAATTAAATAAATTTGGTACCTTTACCTATAGTCAAAATTTAGTACTAATATAATCCTTCTTGTTTATTATTTTTTTTTGTTTTACCTTTTTGCAGGTGTTTTGCTGCCTTTGTTGAAGATCCACATGTTCAAGCCAATTGTTTTTTTTTTTCTTTCCTCTCCACTCCATGGTGTGAGCAAAAGTTTGAAGGATGATGAACAATTATTGTTTAAATTTCACCCAAATTTGGTTATTGAATGTTTGAGATATACCACCAAGGATCGTGTTGAATAGATAGGATTTCTCAATCTTTAATCAGGGATTTTGGGTTGTAATTTTGAAAATGAATGTTGTTTTATCTCTAATGAGTCTAATGCGACACAAATTTAAATTAATCAAATTTATAAATTTCGAATACCAAATAATTATATCAAAAGACGGTAACCAATTAAAGTAAT
>JACEIK010000263.1:255884-268495 GCA_018107945.1 Datura stramonium
GGGTATTGGATTCAGCATAGCTGAAAGGCTAGGTTTAGAAGGGGCTTCCGTTGTTATCTCCTCGAGAAAACAGGTTTGTTTTTTTTCTTTTCTTTTTTAAATAAATTTATTTATTATTATATGTTTATGTGATAATTCTTTGTTTTTTACATATTTTCTTGTCGATTTTTTGTGAATTCTCCATATGGGTCTCTTTACTTTTGGCCAAAGTTTGATGCTTTTTCTATGTTTGATGTTTGGTTTTTTGTTTTTTGTTTTTTTGTATTTTTTGTAAATTTTACAAAATTTTGATGTATTTTATATTCCTTGTTGATATTTCATAATTTCTTGTCAAATTTTTGTGAATTCTTCATATGGATCTCTCTATTTTTGGCTAAAGTTTGATCCTTTTCTGTGTTTTTTTAAAAGTTGTTGTCTTAGTTTATCTTTTCTTGTCAACTTTTTTGTGAATTCTTCATATGGGTCTTCCTACTTCTGGCCAAAGTTTGATCTTTTTTCTGTGTTTTATTGGATATTCTGACAATGGTGTTTCATCCTTTCAACATTTTCTGTAGAGTTTCTATGAATTTTTCATATGGGTGCTTCTAATTTGATCAAATTTTGATCCTTTTCTGTGTTTTATTGCAGAATTTGAATGGTTACTTTGTCAATTCAGATCTTTAATTTGTTGATAATTTTGTCATCTCTTGTCTTGTTTCTGTGAATTCTTCATCTGTGTGTTTGTAATCTGATCAAAGTTTGATCCTTTTCTGTGTCTTATTGCATAATTTGAAGTGGATATTTTGTCAATTCAGTTCTTTGTTGATAATTTCATCATCACTTGTCATGTTTCGGTTGATTCTTCATTTGGGTGTTTCTAATTTGGTCAAAGCTTCATGCTTTTTATGTGTTTAATTGCGTGTAGGAAAATGGTTGTGTATTGTAAAAATTGAATCTTTGGTGAATTTCATATGTCTATATTTGTATAACATAGTAACACGGTCTGCTGAGTCTTCAATTTTGCTTAGAGCGGATCTTGTTTGCTTATTGTAAATTTTGAACTATATGTAGATCTTTTTTTCTTTTTCTTTTTGAAATGGAATATATATATGTATATAGAGAGATTGGTTGCTTGTGCATTTTGGGATTTTGACTTCATGTGTTCATTTTACAGAAAAATGTGGATGAAGCAGTTCAAAAACTCAGAGATAGAGGAATTGAAGTTTCTGGAGTAGTATGTCATGTGTCAAACGCACAACAGAGGAAGAATTTGGTCGACAAGACCATTCAGGTATCTGACTAGTGTTACACTTACTCAATTAATCAAATTCAAATGTTTGATTGGTGCTTGAATTCTTTAGTGGCCAAAATTTGCTGGTGAAAGAGACTAAAGAAAATGAGTAGAGGGTGTCAAATAAGTCTTGAAATTAAGAAAGATGACAAGTTTGATCGACCTTGGTCAAAATTTCCTTTAAATTAAGATTAAGTTAAATGGGGTTTGAAATATAATATTCAAAACTTGTTGAACTTTATAAATTACAAAATAACTCAAACCCATTATTTCAAAATAACCCAACCCCCGCAACACGTCTCCTTTCACTCTTGTGTCAATCAAACCAAACCATCGTTCCTCTCCCTCTTTCCTTGCGTCGTCTCTTCTTCTTCACTGCGCCTTCTTCCTCAACAATTTTTTCTCCAGAAATCATCACACTAGTGAGCCCCATCGATGCTAGTGAGCCATCGGCGCACACTACTTTGCTTAGAGGTAATTTTATTTCACTTTTGTCAAATATAACTCTGTGAACAGTTAGGATTTTGATTTTTCGAATTAAAAATGGTGATTTTTGGTTAAAGAAGAAGAAGAGTAGTTTCGCATATTATGTTGTTGGATGACTTTATTTGTTGTTTTTGTTATATTTATTGTTATTGATGTTCTTGTTGTAGTTTTTTAAAATAGTGTCACTAGTAGGGACTTTTTCTTGTGGTTTTTGTTATTGTACTCGTTGTTGTTGAAAAAATAGTCTGATATTGTTTGATTTTTCCAACAACTGAGTAAATTGTTGCAGCAACTTCTGTACTTGTTTGAATAAATCAAAAGTTGCTGAGGTTGTTGCAACAAAAGAAGAAAATGATGATGATAAAACTCCAATAGCCGATGATAGAACAGAAGAAGAAAATGATGTGAATGTCCGGTCTGCTCCTGTTGAGGCATTTAGTAGTGGAAAAGATTTAAGCAGAACTTCCACTGATACAGTCGTCAAAAATATAAGGTTTGACAATTACAACTTGAAGATGCTGATGGACGTGCATGGTGATTTAGAGGGTGATATTGTGGTTTAGATCAGGTATGAGAAGAGGATTTATAGAATTCAGAAATATCCTAAAGGAAAATGATTTAGAGAAATTCTTCAGGAGCAGTTGTTTTGAAAATTTTTTAGACCTACCCGATGACACCACTGCAAGGTTTCAAATGACTATGGTGTACAGTCTCCTCCGATGCAGGATCATTTGCGACAAAAAAAAAGAGATTTGGATAAACTATTGCGGCATATCTGTTTGTTTTGACATGAAGGAGTTTGTCATTATGACAAGATTAAACTATCATCCTGCTGCTTGTATTGGAGGAGCCAAATCGACAACCAAGAGCGAAGATTTGATTAAATTTGTTGGAAAAGCTACAAGGAAAATAATCTGCTTCAATATTTGAAATCCAAATCAGTTTCGAAGAATGTTAAAGAGTCATTGTCCCTAGTTTGGTTTGTGCATAGTGTTCTTTGTGCAAGAGATGTTGGGAAGAACATCTCTTCTAATTGGATTAAACTAATTGGATTAAACTCTGTGCGGACTACGAAACATTCAATATTCATGGGGCCGAGAAAACTTCAAGCTCACAGTTGAGTAACTATTGAGGGCGTTAAAGGTAAATGTGAATACCCTCAACCTTTATGGCTTTTCCCTGTCTTTCATGGTAAATCTTATTCAATTTCAAAGTTGGCTATTTATTATTTTTTACTCTATCCATTATTCTGATCTTCTATTACTTTATTTTATTGAGGCTTGAGCATTTGAAGTTATTCCGCATCTCTTTTCTTGATTACTGCAAATATTCCAGACCCTACCCAGGAAGTGTTCCATAGCTTGGGGCCAAAAGAATTTACACTGTGATGACCCTTGATAAGAAACATTTTGTCGCTCTTGAATTCCTGATCAATGAGGAATAATAATACGCATTAGGTATAATATTTCATTTACATACTACAAAAATAGAAAAAGATAGTCAGTTATTTGCTGCAACAACTTATTTTATTTTTGTAGTATGTAGATGAAATACTATGCCTAATGCGTATTAAACATATAGACTACCTCAACCACTATGATCCCACAGACATAATCCTGGATCTCAACTTCTACAACTTCACGAAGGATGTCTACAACAAGTTGAGCGAGGAGAGTCTACTACCGGGTGCTCTCCAGTTGAAACAAAGTCTTGATGATTATAAATTCTTTGATTATTTTCTTGATTACTGCAAAGGTTCCACACACTACCCAGGAGGTGTCCCATGACTTGGAGTCAAAAGAATCTACACTATGATGCTCCTTGACAAGAAATATTTTGTCGCTTTTGAATTCTTGATCAATGAGGGAGTGATAAATGTTTATGAAGATAAGGAATAACTTCAAATGCCCAAGCCTGGATAAAATAAAGTCAAGGATGGAGTCAAAAGTAATAAATAGTCAACTTTGAAGTTGAATAGAATTTACATGCCCAGGGAAAGCATAAAGGTTGATGGTCTTCACATTTGCCTTTAACTCCTTCAGTAAATATTCAACTGTGAACTTGAAGTTTTCTCGGCCCCATGGATAGGCATTGAATGCTTTGTAGTCCGCAGAGAGTTGTTCTTCCCAACATCTCTTGCACAAAGAACACTGTGCACAAACCAAACTAGGCACAATGACTTTTTGACATTCCTCGAAACTGATTTGGATTTCAAATGTTGAAGCAGATTATTTTCCTTGTAGCTTTTTCCAACAAACTTAATCAAATTTTCACTCTTGGTTGTCGATTTGGCTCCTCCAACACGAGCAGGAGAATGACAATTCAATCCTGCCACAACAGCAAACTCTTTCATGCCAAAACAGACAGACATGCCATAGTAGTTTATCCAGATCTCCTCTTTTTTTTTCGCAAATGATCCTGCGTCGGAGGAGACTATACACTATAGTCATTTGGAACCTTGCAGTGGTGTCATCGGATAGGTCTAAAAACTTTCAAAAACAACTGCTCTTGAAGAATTTCTCTAAATTATTTTCCTTTGGCATCTTTCTGAATTCTGTAAATCCTCTTCCTATACCTGATCTAACCACAATTTCACCCTCTAAATCTCCATGCACATCCATCAGCATCTTCAAGTTGTAATTGTCAAACCTTGTATTTTTTACGACTGTATCAGTGGAAGTTCTGCTTAGATCTCTTCCACTACTAGATGCCTCGGCAAGAGTAGATCGGACATTCACATCATTTTCTTCTTCTGTTCTATCATCAGTTATTGGGGTTTTCTCGTCATTATTATTATCTTTAGAAGAATTTTCGCTTTGTTCTTGGGAGGAATTTTCTCCATCTACTTGAGAGGCTTCTTTGGCCTCTAAAGCATCATCCTGTTGCTTCTGACTTGATGCGGTTTAATTTTTCCCCAAGAATCCTACTTGGTCAGCAAGCACATCCAGATAACCTGGACTCCCAGGTTCATCATTTGTTTCTGCTTGTGTCGTAGTTATTTTTATCTTCTAGGAGCAGCAACACTTCTACCGGTACTTCTTGCTCTTTTTGAAGTTATTTTATTTATAAAATATGAGACAAACCAGAAATCAACAATTAATTTATTTATTCAGTCAAAATAAACAATGGAAACAACTACTGCTGTTGATCAAACAAGTAGAACAAATATTGATTTCTTCTCAACAGCTGGGTGAGTTGTTGCAACAAATTCAACAGTTGTTTGATCTTGTTTGACAAAATCAAACAATTGCTAAAGTTGCAACAATCTCAGCAACTTTTGATTTATTCAAGCAAGTGCAGAAGTTGCTGCAACAACTTCCTCAGCTATTGAAAAAAATCAAACAACATCAGACTATTTTTTCAACAACGAGTACAACAACAAAAAACCGCAAGAAAAAGTTCCTACCCGTGACATTATTTTAAAAAACCACAACATAAACAATAAATATAACAAATACAACAAATAAAGTCATCCAACAACGTAATATGCAAAATTATTCTTCTTCTTCTTTAACCAAAAATCACCATTTTTAATTCAAAAAATCAAAACCTTAACTGTTCACAGAGTGATATTTGACAGAAGTAAGAAAAAACTTACCTCTAAGCAAAGTAGTGTACATCGATGGCTCACTGACGTGCTGATTTTTGGAGAAAAAATTGCTGAGGAAGAAGGCGCAGTGAAGAAGATTCTAAGAAGAGACAACGCGAGGAAGGAGAGAGAGAGGAACGACAGTTCAATTGACAAGAGTGGAGGAGACGTGTGTTGTAGGGGGTTGGGTTATTTTGAAATAATGGGTTTGGGTTATTTTTGTATTTTATAAAAGTTTAACAAGTTTTAAATATTATATTTCAAACCCCATTTAACTTAATCCTTCAATGTTTTGACCAAGGTTGGTCAAACTTGTTACCTTTTTTAATTTCAAGACTTATTTGACACTCCCTACCCATTTTCCTAAGAGACTAGTTAGCCTGTATTTTTGTGTGAGCATATTTTTTTTATAACGTTAGTGTCGAGCTAGTTTATGCGCACCTCAACTATTCCGCTGAGTATGTGCTACCTCTCTTACCAACACATGTGACTAGCTCAGGTAGATGGAAGAAATTACCTAGTAACTTTTTGTCTTTTGTTAGAATTTGAGCCCCCGTCTTCAAGTTTTTACCCACTTCATTGAGTGTTAGTCTGAGCATAATATTCTTGAGCAAGGTTAGACCATTAGGTTGTGACTTGTGAGGTTGTTTAATAGGAGAAATATGTCAGTTATTTTTATTGAGAAATTATCTCTCATCGTAGACAAGTAAACTATTTAGTTAGACAGCCAATTCTTTGTGTGTAAAGTGAATACACGGATATGGTTTCCCTAAATTGCTCTTTGCTCATGAGGTTCATAGGCTAGTCTAACTGTTTCATCAAATTAGAGTGGTTGTTGTTTACTCTTTTTTAGAATGGCTTCTCTCCTTGTCTACTGGAGATGGAGCCATTTGAGAAATCATTTTGATAAGAAGTTAGTGGAGTATGTTGGCATCTCTTTTAGACTTGTGAAGATGTTAAATTTGAGTCCAGCACCAGTTTCTTAGTAGGTATTTGCACTCCCTATAAATTCTGAAAACAAGAACTAAGAGTAGTAAATCTAATAACGAGTAGTTTTTAGCAAGCTTGATAAATACATTTCCCCCTAATTTTAATCTTTTTAACTATTGGGTAAGCCACCAATAGAACTTTTAATGAAAAGGGTGTACGGCGACACTATAGTACTTAAAGGACATTGTGAATCCTCACAGATGTTTGTCGGTCGATTGTCAATCTATACTGATATTAATCACATTGGTCGAGGTTCCTTGGCGTATTATTCATAAAGATCAACGATTATACAGATTGAATCTTACTTCTATGATAGTAAAATCTTTGTTCAGCAGGTTTTATATTCTTGATTTCTCAGAAATTTTTGTTATTCATGACTGAGGATATAACAACAACAACATAGCTAGTGGTCCCAGAAGTGGGGTCTGGGGAGGGTAGAGTTTAAGAAACCTTATTCCTACCTTTTGAAGGTAGAGACTGTTTCTGATGGATCCTCGGCCCAAGTGTGTGTTTAATCTCTTGAAGGTGAAAAATGTTTCTTCCAGAGTTATTTGTTTTCTTTAACCATTTCATCTTTTGTCTACTTACAAAGTGTGAAAGAAAGATAGACTAGAGAATTCTGTGGTTTATTCCATTTCGCTAATTGGAACTTGTCAATTTCCAGAAATACGGGAAATTAGATGTCATTGTGTCAAATGCTGCTGTAAATCCTACAGTGGATGCAATATTAGAAATTAAAGAATCAGTCCTTGACAAGCTTTGGGACATCAACGTGAAAGCCGCTATATTATTTCTTCAAGTAAGTCATTTGATGTGAACAAATTCTTAATAGAAAAATGTTTGATATTCATGTATGCCTTTAGAAAAATTAATTGAGGAAATTAGAGGATGCTAATATTTTCTTTCTATCACATGTTTTGATTTATTTTTAGATTCCGTTGTCCCAATATTACTTTTTATTGTTCTTGGCGCTGCGCATAATATTTTACTATTTTAACCACTTATAGGATGCAGCTCCTTACCTTCAGAAGGGTTCCTCTGTTGTTATAATTTCCTCTATTGCTGCTTATCAACCAGCCACTGCCATGGGAATGTATGGCGTAACAAAAACAGCCCTTCTTGGGCTGACCAAGGTATTATTGTGGAATGTATGGGGCATTAGCACAAATGGCTTTTTTCCGGGGGAATATTCAGATTCTGTACCTGTTAGCCTAAAAAGAAAATTCATTCAACTACTTTTAAAGGCAAAATTTAGTCCACTGGGCTAACGGGGACAAAATTTGAAGAGCGGCCTTAGAAAAATTCATTTGGTGAAGATTCCCGAATTCCTATTAGTTTCATTCTAACTTCTTGTGGGCTTTCAGGCTCTTGCGGCTGAAATGGCTCCCAATACTCGTGTGAACTGTGTTGCACCAGGTTTTGTACCCACACATTTTGCTGACTTCATCACAGGGAATGCTAATTTAGTAAGTTTGCTTTACTTTTAGATCTCTTATCTCTCTTTGGTTAAAACAAAAATGATCAAGTTCACAGTTTATTAACTGGAAACTTATTGTCTTTTAGAGGAGAGAACTTGAGGCTAAGACATTACTCAATAGGCTCGGAACAACACAAGACATGGCTGCAGCTACTGCTTATCTCGCTTCAGATGATGCTGCTTATATAACAGGAGAAACTCTCGTAGTTGCCGGTGGAATGCAGTCAAGACTCTAGCATTTTCATTATAGTTCCTCCCCCGTCTTTTTTTAATCTCTTATCACTTCTCCATAAGAGAACATTACTATGATGTTAAGAATTTTTTTAATGGTAGTGTTTAAAACTACACCTAAAATACAAAGGGTACTTGCTATGTTCTCCCTTCCCTTTTGATGTTTCTTTTTCTTGCATTTTAATGAAGTATTATCTTCTATATTGGAGCGATTAGTGATACATTTTCATTGTTGCTGGCTTCTTTCCACATATATATCTATTAGACTATGTTTCTCAGACATTTCAATAATGTTGACAAGTGTGTGTCCGATCCTCCAAAAGTAGTGCATTTTTGGAGGGTCTGACATGGGTTCGGCAACATTTTTGGAGAGTGTGAGCAACATATAATTATCAACATCTAGAATCAGACTTACTTAACATATTGAATTACTGATGTATTTTCTCAAAGTGACTTTGTTTCTAGGTTAAAAAAAAAAAAAGCAGCAAGAATACTAAACATCCATCAAGACAAGAATAGCAACAAGTATGATATACAGTAACTTCTTGGGCAATAGCACCACCATGGAATGACCAACAGCAATCATCAGGGGATATCGGCACTTGTCGTCTGATGGATCCTCATCAGTCACCACAGCCAAGCCATCAAAATCACAGTCCCAACTGTTCTGATTCTTGAGTTGATAGTACATGTTAAAAGCATAGGAGGCATTCCCTTCCACGCTAAGATGGTTACAGGATGAGCCATAGCCCAAAGCTGTGCAATCTGAAAGACTGCATGCATAATCGATGTTTTTTGGTAAGTCTTCTGCATTATCTACATCTAAGGTGTTTTCTGGTTTTAGTATACACCACCTTTTGTGCATATAGTTTACACCTTCTACTGCAACCAACCCTTTATCCTTCTGCATCCTCCCAGATAAGTCTAGCTCGTATTTTGGCTTTCCGTCGAATTCAAACATTCCCCAATGCCTCTCAAAGTTACCTGGAGCAATGCTTTTAGCATTCTCATCAATGAGGCTGAATAAATAAACCTCTATCTTCTTGCCCTTCCTAGCAGGGGTTCCTTGTCCACTTAAACAATGTTTGATCAATCCTTGGTTAAATCTCATAGCATTTTCGATATTAGCATTCTTATCTCCATCTGTTGGCCACCCTACTTCTCCAACTACGATTTTCATGTCAGGGAAACCAGCTTTCTTCAACGACCATACAAGAGTATCGAAATTGGMATCAAACACATTCGTGTAWACATAATCTCCATCTCTGACAGGCTTTTTTGAGCCATCAAAAAAGGCAAAGTCTAATGGAAAGTAGATGTTTCCATAGAGACTGAGGAAAGGATAGATGTTAACAACAAAGGGGGCATCATTCGAATACAGGTATTGGACAATCTGGAGGGTTAAATCACATACTTCTGGCCTGAAATCACCAGCTGAGGGTACCTGATTCGACTGGGGGGAGTAATAAATGTCTGCATTGAAAGGGATAGTTGCTTTCACCTCTGCCCCTAATCCAGCTTTGTTGATGGCTTCTTGAACATTTTTTAGTGCTGGTAGTGTGTACTGCAGGTAAGTCCCGTTGTACGTTTGGAGAAATGGCTCATTTCCCACTGCCACATACCTACATTCATTTGAGAACTCAAACTTAGAAAATGTCTGCATTGAACGGGATAGTTTCTTTCAAACAAAACTAATGCATATGTTTTGATAAAGCAGATGAAATTGCTCAAACAACCAATAAACCAATGGAAGTTCCAATACAGATGTGGATTCAATTCCTATTGTCCCTGTTCCTCTTCCCTTTCCTGATCTTCCTATGTCTTACAATTATGCTTTATTAGTCTCAAATAAGTTGGGGTCGGCTATATGAAATTTTAAGTAAAAATATTTTTCCATTTAGGGTGTGTTTGGGTTAAAAAAAAAAAAAGAATATTCTCTAGGAAAACAAGTTCAGTTGAAATAAGGAAATGAGGTTCCATCAGAGGTACTTTACACTGATTGTCTCCTCCGCACCACCCTCTACAACAACCCGCCCCCATAGCTCCCATCCCTACCTCCCAACCCACTGTTTGCTTAGATTATATACAAATGATTTTCTGCAGGAGTATAAGTAAGAAAGCTATTTATTTTTTCAAGAAACAATTTCCTTCATAACAAACACACCCTTAAGCTCAACTCAACAACAAAAAAATTGAATAAACTAGGAGGACTACCAACAACAACAATATACCCAGCGTAATTTCACAAGCGGGGTCTGAAAAGGATTGTGTGTATGCACCCTAACCCCTACCTTGGGAAAGTAGGGAGGTTGTTTCCGATAAATTTTCAGTTCAAGTAAAGCAAAGGACTATTAAGAAATGATAGAAAATTGAACCTGATTTTGACACCATTAGTGTAAGCATAAGCAGAGACATTAGCTTCAACCCAAGAAGCAGCAGCAAGAGAATCAGAACTCAAATCCTTCAACATGTAATTAGGAATTGCAAGTGGCAACATAACTTCAATATCAGTACCAACTAAAGCATTCAAAATCACTTCATCTGCCTCAAACAGTTTCACTTTATCGAACCCATTCTATCCAGCATCTTCACAACACTATTTGGGGGTAATTGGTGAGTTGCCATTTGTACCCCAGTTCACTCCCCACCTCCTGACACCTTAACAACATGCCCAAAATGCAATTCCAAAACATACAGAATCAAGAAATCATCAATATTTCGATTGCCCATTATAATATTCACTTCTCTACAGCCCCTTTAATGAATCATGAATACTTGAATGAAGACAAGCTGAAAATGGGATTTTCTTTTTTTTTGGAGAAATATGAAGGAGAAGAGAGTAGAGATCAGGGGGTCACAGAAGTGAAGGAGTCTTGATTGAGTTATACCGTAAAGCAACCATTTCGCGCGGCTTCTAAGGAGTAATCAAGAATTATACTAGCAGTTTATTTAGTTTTTTTTTTTTTTTTTTGGAGAAATATGAAGGAGAAAGAGAGTAGGGTGGGGGGTCACAGGGGAGTGAAGGGAATCTTGATTCAGTTATACCGTAAAGCAGCCATTTCGCGCGGCTTCTAAGAATTGTCAGAATTATACTAGCAGTTTGTTAGTGTTCTTTTTCTTTTTTTCCTGAAAAATATTAAAGCTTGTTTGGATGGTGTTACTTATCCGTTTATAATATATCGTATTGTACTATATTGTATTATTTTAATAAATAAAATATTTGAATGATTGAAATCGTTTTTTGCTATTCTATTGTGTTATTGCACCAGCAATTTGAAGAATAAGTTTACAGTATTACAGGAAAAAAGTAAGTTGTACAGTGTAAAGTTATTATTATTAAAAAAAAAAAAGATAGTGTATAGGATAAAATGAGATTATTAAATAATAAATACGGGAAAAATAGGGAAAAGATAATCTAACAACGCGATCACACTAAATCGTTTGTTACAGAAAAGGATACTTTTACCTAACAACGAATTTGACAATATGATGCGATAAAATTTAAATAACAATCAAACAAATATTGTATTTAAAATGGCAATATGATACAATGTAATAGGTAATAACCATTCAAATTTTAAAAAAAGACTTATTTATTTTCTTATTGGATAGTATGCAAAAGATATTATTCTAAAATATTTATATATAATTTAGACAAACACTAAATGGGAGCGGGAAACGGGTGAAGGAAAGGAGTTGGTGGGAATGAGTGCTATGTGGTGAAGAGAATTGAAGAGTGAGTAGGAGACGATCAGCATAAAACGTCACTTATGAAATTTATTTTTCCTACCGACTACATAAGGCTATCCACATTAAGTAAAACGATTGAAATTTACCTATACTCCCCCATTTTCTTTCACTATATCACATTTTACTTTTTGAGAGTCAAATTGTATGATTTTTTGTCACGTTTCGCTTTTCAAAAGTCAAACTGTACGAAGTTTAATCAATATTTAAAAATATATTTTTTTCATTATATAATATGAGAAGAATTACAACTTATAGTATTTTTTTTATAATTTTGAATAATCTAAATTTAAATTTTAAAATGTTAAATTGTCTAATAATTTAGCTTACTATCATAGAGTAAAACATGACAAGTAAAAATAAATAAAAAATTACACTTGTCAAGAAACATCAATAGAAGTCATCATTCGATGAAATTTTTTATTGTTATAGTAGGTAAAGTTAAATGATTATTAAAGTTACGTTAACTAGAGGTTTAGCTTTCGAGCCCTGAAAATGAAAAAAATCCTGATAAAAAGCACTTCCTCCAATAATGGATAGCAAGCTATGAACATATACATTTATAAACATAAGTGTTAATAGTATACATAATGCAAGCTAAAAACAAACTAGATATGAAATCTAACATGATACAACAAGCTTAGCTGCTCAAGGGAGGAAGGCTCTTTTTTTCTCCTCTTCCCTTTAGGAACTCTGCTACAACACAACATTGAAATACATGGGACAATCAACTTCAGACATCAAGAGAATCAGTTTTGCCTGTTTCTGTTCTGCTATGCAATCTTACATACACTTGAATATTTGCATAGGAACCAAACAAG
>JACEIK010000263.1:268916-286528 GCA_018107945.1 Datura stramonium
CCGATCAGCAAGCCATCTCAGGAAGTTGGGAGACAACTCCCTGTTACTCCTTGTTATATCAACAACCGTTGTTGGTTTTACAAATGGCGCCACCTTTGCTCCATAGCCTGACTTAACCAACGCTCTTAATCCAGACTGGAAGTCTGATATATAGAAATCACCAACATATTTCTGTTACCAAGATACATACAGAAATCAGCAACATATATAACTTTCTCGTTAGACATAAACGTTGGAGTCATGACCAGTACATAATCCGGGATGAGGGGAAGAGGCAAGTATCAATTGTCACCACTCACTGACCTCTTAGGAGTTAATAGTACAAATTTTTGTGTATTAGAAAGCTAAGTATCAGAAATACTAACAGGACCATTTTCTTTAGCAAAATCTGACCAGTAGAAGTCTAGAAATTTCTGAATACTTAAGCCTAGAGGTTGGCACGTGAGGTTGGTAACAAGACCTTTTGACTTTAGGAACTCGCACTGAAGTTTGTTCAGGCTTGAACATAGATAGTCCATGGCCTTGTAAGCCCGGAATACAAAATGTCAGCTTCAACTATATAACTAAATTGCAGTTCCTGCATAATTTTTTTCAATGACACCACAGCTTATGACATCCTCGACTAGTCCGCTGGCTACCTGCTATCACCTAACAGCACAGGAACCGGATAACCTCTTGGAAGCATTTAAACTTCTGACGAGGATGAACACAAGTATCAACATTAACTATATATATGCCACTGCTATGTAAGAATAACTGTTGTACTTGAAATAGCATTTAGAGACTGCTGATACCAAATGACACTGAATACTGGGACCAAATCCAGAAATACTCAAATAGTTGATATGCAAACCAACCTCTGAATGCCTGCGTCCCCATGAAAAGCAACGGTGTCTAGGATGAGCAGATTTTCCAACCCAACCTTTGTATTCGTGCAATTCTGTAGAAGCATATACACATCTTGGAATCCGCTGAAAAGTTGTTTGAAGAGGGATGCTGCCGCAGGTGACAACCTACAAAAAAACAATTTACATTACTCCCTAAATAACATCCTTGAAAGTATGCAGAATTTGGAATGCAAGATTTTAATTAGGGGCAATAAGAAGGTTGACCAATAACTCAAGAAAAACAATATGACAATTCAAAACAAAACTTAATACACTATTGGTTTTTTCTCATGGGCTCCTCAGCATGGATGAAATTTTCTTTTCTCAATAAATACTTTCGCGAATAGGATTTCCAAGGAATTCATTAGTAGTTTAACGGTAAACTTTCTGTGTGCATTTACTTTTTTCTTTTTGAGAAGCTAAAGTAACTTATATATATTAGAACAGCACAAGTTATCAAAAAAAAATATTAGAACAGCACAAAGGATGTGCTATTAGGACTGTACAAAATAGCAAAAGAACAAACAACAAAAGTGTTCCCAACTAATCTTGTATGGATTCTAATGTTTGTAGAACTGTTTCATTCATTTACGTGTTCCATCCTAAAACATAAGCAAAACAAAACAATAAAGCTTCCATGTGCATTCATGAAAAAACTAAATTGACACCTTAAAAGGAATATTATAAAGAAAAACAAACTAGAGGCGTGACATGGTCTAAAAGTTCACAAGAGTTAATAAATTTCCATCTAAAGTCCAAAGAAAGAATGGAATATTAGCAGGTGTCATCATCAACTCTATCACACTCCAAACATTAAAATATGATTGTTTTATACTTAATGATTAAGAAGATTAAATATGATACAACAGAAGATTTGCTTACATCTTCCGGAGTGGAAACATGGATATTCGAAGATCACACGTAGGTTTCAGATTCCCTAGGTTCAATTTCTGCCATGTCTATTAGAAAAGTAAATTGTGTATGACCATCCAAAATGAAATTTTGAGCAAATTAGCAAGGACATGAGCTATTTTGGAGGCTCGGAGCGACAAGAAGCACAGGGAGAGTACATAGTGTGTCCAGTGGAATACAGCAAAGCCCTCAAATTGCCTAATTTCATATGAACAATACATTTTAAAATAACCAAATGAATAGTTTCAAGCTGGATTTAGTTCTTGGAAAATATAAATGGTGTCCAATCCTAAAGGTTGGCAACCGCTACAATTATCAGAATCTCTTAGTGAGTGCCGGCTATACCATAGGCGTTAAAGGTGTTACACGACTTCTTTTTATAAGGGTGGTGTGTGGGCTACGCACTTGACTACTACACGGGGTATTTGCTATCTCTTGCACCAGCATAGGATAAAGGTGTTAGGTGACTTAAATAACGCTTATAATGAAGCTTCACTTTCCAACATTATTTGCAATTCATGAGGTATATGGTTTCCTTAGCAACTCAAAGATGAAGTCCAAGAAAACTGATTCACTTAAAGTAGCAATAATTTAATATCATAAAAGTGGGAAAAGATTGGGGACACATATTTATCTAGATTTACTCAAACATTATAATATCCAATAATTGGATTACCACATTAAAGCTAACTTTGACACCCTTTTTTACTTTGTATGAAGAAAAGTAGTCCCCTTTTTTCTCCCTACTTCATCAACAAAAAAAATGGCTATTTGGACTTTCAAGGGTTCGTTTTTTTTTTCCGTTCTGTGGAAAGGCTGGATCGTATTTGGCAAATGTGCATTTTGGAAAACCACTATATGATGGGGGTTATAGAAATACAACAATAAGACCTGTTTATTCATTATATCAGGTTATTGTGAAAGGAGAACTTAAATTATACATCACAATTTTAGACCAGTAAATGATTTCCCTTTCAAACTTGTCTTCATGCTAATAGAATCTAGATTCAGGAGTAAAAGAATTAATCTTTCAAGCTTTCTTATAATAACAAACTCGAATACTCGCTTCCAAGGTCACTTTTCATGTGGATTCAGATGTATTTAACTTTCTTAAAATTGAATTTTATTTTATTTAATCTTGAGATGGAGAAGTGGATAAAGAGAGGAATAGTTGTATTGCAATTGGACACTCCGACAATTAAACATCAATTGTCACTATGTTACAAAATTGATTAATTTACATGAGAAAGACTTAAAAGGTATGGCCCTAACAACATCGGGGCATTAGTTTATATTGGTATAAGAGTCAATCAAGATTCAAGATAGAACACTTCCATTCTAATTCATTATGTTGCGTCTTCATTTCTAACGAAATTAACAAAAGAACTCCACAAATGTTAAGATTCAACTGAGAGCTGAAAATGGGAAGAAAAGATTTTGGCCAATCAAAATTATTATCATTTTGATAAAAAGGGAGAAAACTTGGGAGGAAGTTCATTAAAAGGGGAAAGGCTTTCTTAAAGTCTGACTAGTGAGAGGCAAAATGAATTTTTATTAGACAACTTTATGCCTCCCTTGTAACAAAGTGCTAAGATGTATTCTATAGGATGCACTTCTATTAGAAAGTTATACAAGTTCCCTATAGCAAAGTGCTAAAGGATGCGTAAAAAAGTTTTATATTGTCTGATTAATGAGAGGCAGGATGCATTTTTATTAGATAACTCCATAAGTTCCTTTTAGCAAAGCGCTATAGGATGTGTAAAGATGTATTCTATACTAGACAATACACAACCACCTTCAGCTAATTATTTGAAAACTTAAATTACAAGTATGGTTGTAATTTGAGACCTCAGTTGATCATAATGAAACAAAAAGGATACAGATTAAGTATCAACGCCAACTCGGATTTCACTTGAATATTATAGTTGGCCCCTGTTGCCGGTTATTTTTTTAAGATTGGCTCCTATATACCTTCGGCAAATCTCGATATTCGCAAGATGAAGATTTTTAGCTATAATCATGAATATCTTTTCTATACATGATATTATAAAGTAAGGATTACTTTTAGTAATGTTCCTTTCACATGTGATGTGCATAAATTGAAAAGATATCTTAAGTACTTATGACATTGTCTAGAACTATGATTTCCAAACATAATGTATCTAGATCAGAACAACCACTTCGAAATGCTATAAGATATGCAGAAAGGGAGCAAAATTAACTTCTTAGACCATCCCTTAATATCATCTAAAGAGTGCATCTGGCTAGAAAGAAAGAAGTATAAGTTCTCCCTGTTTTGGGTAGGATAGGAATCCCAAAAGAGGACTAAAGGAAACCAACGTATATTTTTTGGATACGGGAAACTAAGAGATAATTAGAACCTGAACGCTACATACAATTAAAGGAAGGCCACGAAAAGCATACTTATTTTCTAGTATCAAAAGAAAAGACAAAAACAAAGGAAAGGGCGAATAAACTTATAAGATACAAAAAGAGAGAAGAGGTATTCCTCTGTTGATAGGTAATGAAAGAAAACAAGATATCAGAAAGGTAGTTCTAATCCTCTCATTCCTGTTCGTCATATCTCTTCAAATGTCCTACTTTTTATAGATAACAAACAGTTCATTAAAACTGCATAGAAAGTATATGTACATACACACACATCAGCAGCCAGTACATGTCCACTTATCATATTTATTTTCCTTCCCCTTCCCTCACCCTCTAACTCACGGATAAGTACATTTTCCATTTACTCCCCTTTCTACCACATTACGCTGCTCATCTTCCCCCTTTCTAAAACAACTCTTCCACACTAAGAATCAAGTAGCTTCAGATCAGTACTCTGCAGCCAACATTTTGCAAGACTAAGACACCAGATAAAGCTATGTGCTTTAACCCTTCCTTAAGCATAAGGTGACTTCATGCGCAATCAGTATGTTAAATTCTCTCTCCAACTCAAATCAAAGCTTAACAAAGATCCCACAAGGACAACATGGTAAATGACAATCTTAAAACTATCATCCAACACAACCATCCAACTAAAAACCATAACTACCACCTAATGACAAAATAATGAACTATATTTAATAAAAGAATTGCAGATTTCAACATCACCAATCAAATTTGACAAAAAAAACAAATAAAAATCAGAAATAAAATGATATTGTTGAAATTTGTATATTTCAAACTAATATAGAAATTGACATATGAGTCTGAAATTACCCCAGTAACCTTCACATATTGTCCATCAACAGCACCTCTAAGCTCAGCATCAGGATATCTTCTTAGAAACCCCATCAAGCCTCGCTCTTTGTACGCATAATTCCACAGTAAGATCACCACAATTGGAGCTAAAACTCCGCCAACGCCCACCAAAATCACTGATTTTTCCACCGCCGCCATCACGAAAGCACCCGCCATTACAGCCATCAACAGCACCACGAGTAACACCCACATTGTCACTCTTGAAACCTTGAAGCCCATCTTTATATCATCACTCAAGCTGGTCACAGCAGAGCCGTAAACAACTTTTTTGAACGAAACGGCCGGTTCRAGCTGGCCGGACCGCCGACCAGCGCTGGAACTCAATGGACCGGAGATAATGAGACCCGTTGGCTGAATTGGAGTCATRATTGGACCGGAACCRGAGGAAGAGGACTTCTTGGGAATTGGGCCAGAGTYGRAGGATTTGTGACCCATTTGACCCGAATTCGGTCCGGATCTTACGGATCCACTGTTATGCTGCGAAGACGATGAAGCCCTCGAAGATGGTTTCAGAATTGGTGGGCCTGGGTGGTCCCCACTTGAGAAGTCGATACCGTACATTTTTCCAAGCTCGCCGGACTTCTTGACGTCGCCGCCGGTGTAAGGAACGGCACGAGATGCAACTGTGGGTTGCCGTTCCTTGTGCTGTTCAGGTCGTCCCGAGACGATTAACCCGTTGCTCAGCTGGTGCGACCCGGTTCGAGAACCCATTTTTTCCCCCTCCGTAGAGAATGAGAATCCAAAGCGAAGTTGCAGAAAGAGAGTGTTAGCTTTGGAGAGTGAAGAAAAAGGAGGTGATGAAATGGAGTGGAGAGTGGGGGCTGAAAAGACAAAAAAGGACATATTATAGTTATAATGACTCTAATCTTACAAGGGTGTTTTTAAATGACACCCTTGGCGCTCCACGCATAAAAGTTACTTTCAAAAATATCATGTCGATAATATTTTACACCTCCAAATTAATATTTTGCCACCCGAAGTTGTAGTATGTCACAAATTTTGAATTATTCATCCAAAAAAAAAAGTTTTTACACGTGTTTTTATTTGTCTATTAGGTAGCGGAATTAACCATATAAAATACGTTATTTTTTTTAATTATATGCATTCTCCTTGATAAGCCACAAAATTTCAAGAATTTTCTGCTTGAGGTTGATGCATATAATTAAAAAAGATGACATATTTTATCCGATTAATTTAACTATTTAATAGACGGATAAAAACACGCAGAACAGTTAATGATATTGGAAAAAGAAATAAGGGGTTAAAAATACAAAGATGGACATGTGATTAATGATATTGACATGTGTGTCCCTGTCTATAAATTGAAATACAACATGTGCTGTCTTTTTCCAATCTAGGAGGTTGCTAAATACCTTTTTAATTTATTTTTTTATTTTATATTATTTCCTTTAAAGTATTTTTTAGGTGGAAGATTGTCAGTATAGCCCCATACAATTTTTGTTTTTTAGTTTGTTATATTAATTGATTAACTGTTTATGCATTAAATTATTTATTATTTTTCTTTTTTTTTGTGTCGGTAACAAATTAGCTATTGCCACCTGTAGGTCCTACTTTGTTAAGTGAATAAGACTGTTTGAAAAAAAAAAAGAGTCATAATTTGGACTAATAAATAGTACAAGAAAAAAATATTAATTTTGTCTTAATTAAGATTTAAAAAAAATCAATTGGACTAATGATATCTTAATATGGAAATAAAGTGTTTCATAAAAGAAGTCACAACTTATACTAATAATAAATAGTACGAGGAAAAAATATTAATTTTGTCATAGTTAAGATTAAAACAAATGAATTGGACTAATGATATCTTAATTTGGAAATAAAGTCTTCTAAGATGTCAAACTTTGAATTAATTAATGGAGTAATATAGTAATTATTTTTTCGTGTTATGTTATAAGGTTGACTTATTATACGATATTTTGACCCGTGAAATTTAACTCATTCGTGATGAAATTATATCACAGTCAAGAATAAATATGAGACTAGTTACTAATACCAAGAGTATGAACACAGTGATGGAAGCGAGTTCACTATCAAGAAAGTATACTATATATGTAAGGTCAAATTTGATATTTATGTGTATATATTGCATATTGAACTCTTTGACACAATTTGAGAATTTATTCCGATGCTTTTTTAATAAAAATGTTACTTTCACTGCAGATATAACGAAAAATAAAATAAAGATATCTTGGGAATATATAGGTAATTTCTTCCCCCAAAAGATGAAATTTATTGATTGAGGATTTAGTTAGTACATAAAGAAGCATAATGTGCTACTTTTTCATAATACTTTCAATTTGTTTAGTTATTTCAATCACTTTCAAGTTTCAAATCTTATGTCCAACAAGTAATGGATAATATTTTGCTTTCTTAAGTTAACTAATTAATATAAACATCTCTTGATTTTCAAGGGTAAAAAGTTTCGAAAATAGATTCAACTGAATTTAATATTTTACATGAATCGTAAAATATTTATTTAAAATTATCAATTATTTAAAATTAAATTTAAACTCATATTTTTAAATACGATAAATTCAGTATTAAAAATTTTAAGACCGGCCTCATTAAATTAAAATGTTGAATTCACATAAACTTACCATGTCATTTAGTTAGATAAATATGATAGTGAAATGATGAAAATTAGTATGTTTAACCATAAGAAGAAAAAGATAATGTTTATAATTATAGGGTTTTTATTTGCTTAATTATTATGCTTATAGGTGGATCTTGTTGCAAATAAGTTTCATCACTTTTATATCATTAGTTTACATTATTGTTAATGTAACTTAAATTCTCCTCACATTTTACTAATTTATTCCATGGACAATGTGGGAAACAAATAAATTGTTCCCTAATGAGATATTAATATTTACATATCTTTTATTGTGTTGGTTTCTCACGTGATATCTGTTACACATTTTGATATTTGATTAATTTAAATTTATAATGAAAAGTCTTATTTAAAAATAAAAATTCTCTATCAAAATCACTAAATTCTTAAAATTCAAATCTGAAATCAACAATCAAAATAATATCATTATTATAAATAAAAATAACTTAAAATGGCAAGGTTATTATACATAAATAATATCAAATAAATTTAATTAGTGAAATAGAGTTCCATTTTTTGAAGAACATAAACTATTATTATCAGTAAACTAATTCTATTAAATAACATTTATCTAAACATTTATCTAATCTTGTGGGGAAACCATAATTAAAACTTGGCATAAGAAATTTATTATTTGTACCTTATTGTGGATATTGGGGAAAAAAACAATAACTGATATTAATGATTAGCAGGAGTAGAATTGTTAGTGTTTTATATTTAGAATTTTATTGTTATTTTATCAACAAAAAAAAATATTTCTATATAAATGAAAAATCATATTGATTTAATTACATACAAATATCATAGATAATTAAAATATCGAATATCTCGTGATCATAAATGACAATACTCTTTTTCTGAGTTGTATTTGTTTGTACGGTAAAAATAAACAAATAGTAATAACATCAACCTTGTGATTCATGCAGTCATATGTAAATTTTGTTACGAGTGTTTTTGAATTCGGTTATATATCTCCGAAGTTTTATGCATAAATATAGTAAGTTTAGTCATATATATCACATTCAGATAACTACAACTTTAGATATACACGTTTGAAGTTTAACTGGGATAAACTTCAATTGCTTATGTTCGAAGTTTTAAACTTTATACACAAAAATTTCCAACTTCAATCGCATATATTTGGAGTTGATTCTAAAGTGGCTAAACTTATAAAGATCGTAAACTTGGGTTATGTCTTAAATAAGGGTCCCAAAATGGACAATTTGGGCCTTTCGTCCTATTAACTAACCAAACCCGCCTGTTTGGGATTTAATTGGGCCTCCTTTTAGACCAGATAAAAATTAGTATATGGGCCTTCATACACTTCCAAACCCAATAAAATTCTTCATGGACTTTAACCATCTACACATGAAAAGGACCTCACATAACCACTTTTAGTGAAAGGCATGGGCTAGGAAGTCCAATTTGCATAGCAACATGCCACACTTGGCCATAGAAAGCAACTCTATTGAAGAAGACATAATTCAAGATATGTTGTACCTATTGCTAATCTATTTATCATATTTATTTATGTGATTAACTTGGTGAAAGATTATGTTATTGAAAGTCTAAACTATGAAACAAAATATAGAACTAAAAAATTCGAGTGTTGACCTTTTGTAAACGACACGATCAATAATATATAGCTTTTATTATAGAAACTATATGGTAATTGAAAGACGATAACCATAGGTTCTCCTCTCTATCTGTATAATAGGATCGTTATGCTCATGATTGAACTTGTTGAATAGATGAAATATAACCAAGGTATATTTTTTGTTCTAAGGGCTAGGTTGTTCACCTATTAAAACGGTACATGAGCTGAGTTCAGAATGTCGTGAGATAGTTCTTGTGTGGAAAATTAGAGAAAAATTTCATCCATCCATTGTTAAATAAAGTCTTGAGTTCGGCCCTCGAATATGTAAAAGATCCTAGTAGGAAGTGTTTCTTATTTGATGGATTTATGCAACACAAATCTTTATTAGCTGAGATTTTAATACAGATATTAGATACCCAATATAAACTAAAAAAAACAAAATATGAAACAAATCTATATATAAGACAACATGAAATGAAACCTTAATTTTTAAAACTAAAAAGATAGAGTATGCAACTATCCAATTTGGTCTCAACAATTTTATTTCATGCAGAGCCCAATGCCCATAGAGAAATCAAATTTTTAATGAATTAAGGTACCTTTTCCCCCACATTGAATAGGAAGTATCATACTTATAAAAATTCCAAACTTAGAGGAGCTGCAAAAATCTTTCTTTAAAGGAAGTTTAGATTGGCTTGCATGCAGAAGAACATTGAGATGTTCTTTTAAATAAATAAATAATAATGATGTTCATATCAATTATATATATTTCGATTATTTCATTAGATATTTATTATTTTTCGATCACATAAGATATTAAGTAACTTTATCTATGTAGGTAGAAAGTTAGTAGGGATATTTTTAAGATAATTTTTCAGCAGAAAAAATTTGAATGAACATTCTAACGCCTCCTAGCTCGGGATAATTGTTCCTAAATAGAAGTTGCAGTGATGCTTTTTGTAAATTAATTTCTCTAAAATTTTGTGGCTCTTAACAATGTGGCCACTTAAAGCAATTTTAGCATTGATTGATTAAAAAGGAAACAGGGAGAAGAAAAGAGTTGGATTCCAGAGCTCTCTTTTTTCTTTTTTTCTTTTTCTTTCTCTCTGTCAAAGTCTTAAACAGCTTTAATTTGATCTTTGAACCAAGAATTTACGAGACTTCGTCACTGCTTTGACATTCATCTTTCTCTGTCAAAAAACCAAACTTCTCCCTTTTTTCCCTCTCCAAAATAACTATTGCAAAAGAGTCTTGCCACTCTCACAGGCTATTTCTTGAAAAAAGACTTTATTTTTATGGCTATTGTTCTTCCAGTTTTTGTCACCTTGAAACCCCTTTTGCCTTATCTTCATTACCCATTCCTTTTCCATAGTTGTTTCTTGTAACTTTTTAGTTCAAAAAAAAA
Organism: Datura stramonium; assembly: GCA_018107945.1. Taxonomy (NCBI): domain Eukaryota; kingdom Viridiplantae; phylum Streptophyta; class Magnoliopsida; order Solanales; family Solanaceae; genus Datura; species Datura stramonium. Next base: position 279,614 of record JACEIK010000263.1, read on the forward strand.
AAAAAAGATTCAATTTTTATGACTATTTTGGTCTCAGTTATTGTCACAATGAAACTCCTTTTGTCTTATCTTTATCATTCATTCCTTTTTCAATAGATGTTTCTTGTAATTTTTTTGGTTTTCATGGGATTGGAATTTCAGTTTCTTTAATCATACAAAGGTTTCTGTAATGGAAAAGTCATTTTTGTTTTTGGTTCTTGTTTGATAGATTCATGAATTTAAGGTTACCCTTTAGAACCCATGTTTCTGAATCAGTTCATGCATTTCTTGAAATCAAATCACACATGCAGAAGAAAATCACCTTCTGAAAGTGTGTTTTGATACTTTTTTGTTTTTATTTTAGAAAAAGAAGGGGTTGTGTCTTTTCCTAAATAATAATAATNATAATAATAATAATAATAATAATAAATAAATCTTGTTTCCATGGCTACTTGTTTCAATCCTTTTAGACTGAGAAGGTCTAAGAGTAAACCATTAGAATTGCCTCCTTCTTCTTCTTCTTCAAGAACTCAGTGGAATTCATCTGATATGGTTACAATAGACAAGAAAAGATTTGATAGTTTAGAGTCATGGTCAATGATATTAGAATCTGATAATGTTGAAAGTTGGGAAGTTTCTAAAGTGAATTGGGAGGAATGGACAGCTGATTTGTCTCAGTTGTTTATAGGTAACAAGTTTGCTTATGGTGCACATAGCAGGATTTATAGAGGAATTTACAAGCAGAGAGCAGTTGCTGTGAAAATGGTGAGGATTCCAACTCATAAGGAGGAAACTAGAGCTAAGCTTGAACAGCAGTTCAAGTCTGAAGTTCGTTTGCTTTCGCGTTTGTATCATCTGAGCATTGTACAGGTTGCAGTTCCTTTACAGAATGATGAACTTTTATGATTTTTTATCATGTTATACTTGTAATGATAGTTATGCTCTTTTTGTAGATTATCATGTTTGTTTGTACTGTGTCTTTATTGTTGAAGGGTGGTGTCTAGGCCACCTTGTAAGCACCATGACTATCTTATAGTGAAGGTTGACTATCCTNTGACTATCTTATAGTGAAGGTTGACTATCCTATAGTGAAGGGGTGGGGAAATCGTACTCCCTCCATCTCAATTAATGTGACACTTTCGCTTCTCGAGATTCAAACTATGTGAACTTTGATTGACACATTTTAAGTGTTACTTTTTCATTATATTGACATGAGAAGAATTGCAACTTAAAGTACTTCTCATATAGTTTTTAAAATATTTAAATTTAAGTTTGAAATATTGAGTTGATCTAATCCAATTTAGGTTCAAAGATTAGTCAAATTGACTCTTGATAAGCGAAAACCATCCCATAAATTGGGACAGGGGAATAAAGCGCAAATAGAGAAAAAATAATAATTATTGGTATATATACAAACTTTTGAATCCTGTTAACTTACTTTAGGTTGGAACATTGGACTTTTGAATCCCGTTGTTAAAATTCTTGGCTCCACCACTGTCTACAGGGTACTTGTTTTCTGTCAGTAGCACAGATGCCTGTAATTTAGATTTAGATATATGAAAAAAAATCATATAGCGGTTTTCGTCTCATGTTTACTTGTATTCTTGTAGTTGGAATGGTAGAAATTTTCTCTGAGAACTAAACATTATGCTCCTGCATTCAGTACCACGCAAGACGGTTTTCTGTGTTCCAAAATTTACTAACCTTATTAAACAATTTCAGTTCCTGACCCCTTTTAGAAGCTGAGTGTTCAGTTTATTACTGTATTTCAAAATTTACACAGATGACTAGAGAACTGTGACATCACCTGTTAGTAATAACAGATTGTTCTTCTTAGCACAGAAACATTGAAGTCTAGTATATGTCTCGTTTCTAAGGAACATATTTCTTCGTGTATAGTTTCTCCCTTGTTCTAAATGCTTCACTTTCTCTGACCTCTAGCTTATCTTCAGCTTTGATTATTAGGAGTAAATGCTTGAAAAGGAAGAAATATAATAGGTCTCAAGCCTTGTTCTGATCCGGTGAAGTTCCCCGCATTCTGTCTCTAGGAAGATTCTGATTTTCAATGCATCTACCCTCTTTTATGTTCAATTGTCAAAATTAATATGCTGTCCACAGCCATCAGCAACATCGAAAAGACAAAAATGAAATAGGCGGGCAAGTAGGCATAAGGCAATTACCAACAACAATTTCTCCAACTCTGCCTAGCAGGTGATGCAGTACTCTGAAGTAGGGAAGTAGGAGGCAAAAGTGAGAACGTCGGAAAATTTGCTGGCATTAGTTAGGGAGCAAGAGACTAATTCAGGAAGTGATTGCTCTTTGCATTACTTGAGGAAAATAAAGCAAGTCCTGTGTAGTTTGCGCACCTTGACCCATAGTGTAATTCATAAGGAAGAATGATCTTGATTATTTAAGCTTGGCAGTATAAACAAAAATATTGTTCATTGAGTAGTTTTGTTGTGTGGGTTCTTTCAAATTCTTAGCTTTTTCTTTCTTAATTCTTATTTTTGTAAATGAGACTATCAATTTGGATTCCGTAAATTTGTGCAACTTACTGTGAAATTTTATAAATATTTCTTACAATATATCTTCTTTATCTGCAGTTCATTGCAGCTTGTAAAAAGCCTCTTGTATACTGTATCATTATGGAGTACATGTCACAAGGAACTTTGAGGATGTATCTCAACAAGAAAGAGCCTTATTCACTTTCCATAGAAACTATTCTGAGGTTAGCTCTTGATATATCACGAGGGATGGGGTATCTTCATTCATAAGGGGTGATCCATAGAGACCTCAAATCAAGTAATTTACTTCTGCATGATGAAATGTGTGTCAAGGTTGCAGATTTTGGAACATCGTGTCTTGAAACACAGTGCCGGGAAGCCAAAGGAAATATGGGAACTTACCGTTGGATGCCACCAGAGATAATTAAGGAAAAACCTTATACTCGCAAAGTTGACGTCTACAGTTTCAGAATTGTGCTATGGGAGTTCACAACAGCTTTGTTACCATTTCAAGGAATAACCCCCGTGCAAGCAGCTTTTGTTGTTGCTGAGAAGGTTAGATTTCTAAAGCCGATTTCCTGGTTTTGACTTCTGCACATATTTTTGTTTGCCCTTTCCTATTCATTGGAAATTTGAGGATCTTATTAGCAAGAACAATTCTTCCTCATTCTGAGCTCGATTAACTCGCCAAGAACTAAATCGACCTCCATTTTAACATTACTTTGGCTACCTGATATGAGGTCGCTAAATTTTGCCATTGCAAGTTACAAGTAGAGGAAGCATACAAAGAACCTATAATTGGTGCTTCTTTCATTAGTTTCTTGAGGTACATGACTTGTTAAAGCTTTCTGCATTAGCTCATATTTGTGTCTTTAATCAATCTAAATATGCTTAAAACAATCCCACTATTGTGCATCATTGCTTAGAACAAGAATTTATCATCCTTGTCGAACGGATGTCATTATTTACTACTTTAGCCAAAAAAATCATCACATATTTATCGTTTAGGAGAGTATTTTTGCATCCTTTATTATATTGATCCCTAGTTCATGCTATTGCATCCTAGAAACTTAAATCACTTGGACATTAGACTTTAAATCCACACACGGGGTCACTCTGGAGCCTTGAAATAACTTTCCTTTGACGAGTAACCAGCAAAACTCATTTTCTTTCGTCAAGTGCACTCATTCCAAATTTCAGCCCAATCAAATGATCGCAGCTACCACGAGGTACATTAAACGATAAAGTGTTTCATATGTACGAAACACGAGGATCCTAAGTCCATAACGGGATTATTTCCAAATTTTCAATGATAAGAAGAGAATTCATCTTCAAAATGTTATGGGGAAAAGATCTGCTTTCAACAAAAAGGAGGAGGTCATAGTGCTAAATTCTTGTACCTTTACCTAATACCTTGTTCTCATCAGACGTGAAAGTAAAGAACTGTGCTAGGATCCCCCGCTCATGAAATGACCCAGTTGCAATGGATAACAGATGGTTTGTAGTACCCGAAGCACTGGAGAAATCAAGCAGCGGGGAAGGGGCCTAGAAATGCCTATTACTACAACACACTACACTTGGCTCCACATATTTATAGAGCTAACTCCTGTCCAGTGCCTGACAGTTATGTTGCTCAGACTTGTCAAAATATCGCTGGATGAGTGTCAGATCCTCCAAAAATAGTGTCCTTCCTAAGGATCCGACACAGGTGCAACAACATTTTCTAAGAGTCCTAGCAACATAGCATCTATATTCCGATGCAATCTTCTTGATATCTCCATATAATTCAAAGGACTTTCATCCGTTTTATATCGTTTATTTCACTATTTTGCAGAATGAACGACCACCCTTGCCAGCCAGTTGTCAACCAGCACTTGCACACCTCATAAAACGCTGCTGGGCAGCGAACCCCTCGAAGAGGCCAAACTTCACGGACATTGTTTCTGCTCTAAAGAAGTACGACGAATGTGTCAAGGAAGGCCTTCCACTGACTCTCCATTCAGGACTAGTCAGCCGGAACGCCATTTTTGAACTCTTGAAAGGCTGTGTATCCATGAGTTCATCTATAACTGTACATGTCTGACTCTTTTTTACCCAAACAATAATTGTGAATTTGTATTTGATCATCAAAAGACTTTTGGATTCTCCCAATATGTTTAGTAAATTACAACTTGTATATATGTTAATGTGTACTTATCACATCTGATGTAATTCCATGTTATAGGATATTTAACATTATTGTGAATGGTCTGCTGGTGGCATTTCATGTATGTAACCTAATTTATCTTTCCTTTTCTGGACTAATCAGTGATAATGGTTGTTTGTTGAGTGGTTGGACATCGGGGAATCTAGAATTTAAAGTTTTTGAGTTTTTATAACAAATTTTAAGTTAATACTGTGTGTTCACAGTTAAATATTTATAGATACAACAATATATGTAGTGTAATCCCACAAATGGTGTCTGAAGAAGGTAGAATATATGCAGATCTTACCTCTACCTTTGTGGGGTAGGGAGGTTTTCGATAGGCCCTTGGTACGACGGGTTACTAAAAGAAGCAACAAAGTGACAATGATAAACGAAACTAATGAAACAACATATAATACACACACACATACATACATACATGTGATTTGGCTAAAAATTATTGAGTTCACGTAAACTCATAATTGAATCGCTAGATTCGCCCCGATTAAATAGACTCTTTTGAGAGAGCCGCTACTAGCAGAACATTATTGGTATCTTGTACTACTAAAATATCATAAAATTAGGTGTGCCAACTACATCACTGAATAGTGCTGCTGCAACAACAACATCACCTTAGTTTGAAGCAAGTAGAGGTTAGCTATATGAATTCTTATTAATCATATTACTTATTTAAATTCATTTCCGAATGAATATTATACACACACATAAAAAAAATTAAGACAACTATCACAATTCAAATCCAACTAAGTTGGGATTGATTAAATGAACTCAGACTCGCATTATAAAAGATGAAAGACAACTATAACAGTTCAGTTCCAAACAAGTCGAGATCAGTTATATTTCTAACACTAACTCTTTTTTGTTCATTAACACCCAACCACTACCAAAAAAATCGTCACTAATCGAGGATGAACAATAGTTTAAGTACGGGGTGGTGATGTTGGGTGTATTTATGCACTTAACTACCTTATTTTGCCCATACTTAGCAATATTTTAAAATAAATAATGTGTGATCGCCTTGATTTTAAATAATATTTATGAAAAAAAACTAACACACACATACAAATATATATATATGTATATATATAAAGTTAACTATGAGATATTTAGTCATTGATTAATGACAAATTTCATAGGTAAAATGTGTTATTTAAAAGTTGGTGAGATTCTTTCAGTTTAGCTATAGGAGTTGTTGAGTGGTTGGATATACTCTTTTCAGACTAAAAGATATCTTTGTACTACTAAAATAATATCATAAAATTATTTTATTGTATAATTGATAAGATTGGCTTATTTTAATTTGAGTGTGCCAACAACATCAATAATAGTACATTTTTTTAATTAATTAAACTAAGTTTCAATAATTAATGCTTCATATTGTACTCTAGATGAGATTCTTGTTATCTTTAATGAAGTATAATTCCCATTTTCTTTTAGAGTTTAAGTGTTTACACTACTAAATATAAATCAAGGGTCAAAATCGATGGATAATTTTAATTTTTTGATTCAGGTCGATTTAAAATTGATGAATTTAACTGCGGTTAAAATTAAGGGACGTCCGTCTATTTCTCTAATTTATAAATCTCGATATAAATTTATACCGTCAATTAAACACGATATAAATTTAATCCCAAACTTAATCGAAAATATCCTACCTTGTCTCATCAAACTTGAGAATGTCTTATCGTACCTTCCAAAAATAATATAAAAAGGAGCAGTAACAACAATAAAATAATACGATAACCGAAACAAATAAAAGAACAAGTAGTAACAAAATTGAAGAATAAAATAGTAGGGGAATAATAACAACAAAATTGATAAGGAAAAATACTAAACAACGTTCGATTAGCCACTAATTCTCTATCCTAATCGGATATTCGACCTTCATATTCTCCAATTTAAGATGATATTATCGGTACGATATTAAAGTATATGTAAGTTAAATTTTTTTTAAAAATTAGCTATTGAAGTACAAACATTTTCAATATTGTTGCTGACTTATTTTCAAGAAATAAGAATTGTTGAACAACAAGTTGACTCTACTTTCTTGGTAAATTCTACATTCAGACTAGTCTTTATGTTTTATTTTGGACTTGGTCTAATTTTTTTATTTTTAATTGACTAATTTATATCCATAGATTTCCATTAATGACTTTTACTAGTATATTATTTTATTCTAGTTTTGTAATTGTTGAACACGTTGATGGTTATTGGGGTTGGTCATCC
>JACEIK010000263.1:327022-381035 GCA_018107945.1 Datura stramonium
GTAAGAATTTAACAGCTACTCCTGAAGTAGTAAGACTCTTCAAAAGTAAATCTTGCAATTTACTCCTGTCTTACAATTTACTCCTGAAGTAGTAAAACCTTCAATCTACTCTCAAAGCAGTAAAAGTTTGAAATAATGAAGTTTAAAACTCAATATTTACTGTTTATTTCTTGACACCTGCAGTGTCTAAATTTGCTTTCATGATACCTGAAGTATCTAACCAATATTTGGTAATATAAATTAATGATTAATGATCAAGGTCTCCAGAAGAGCCTGATTGCTTGTCTACAAGAATCATGACACCAGTAGTGTCCAAATTATATTATGAAAAATAAATTGAAAGCTCCTGAAGAGTTTATTTATTATTATGTCATTCATCTCACATTGTAGTACAAAGTTGTTATGATTAAAATACAAATTGTAGTAAACCTGAAGTTTACCAACAATAAAATTGGTTATCATATTGAGACTACAAATAATTGAAAGATTACATATCTTCAAATTACTATGAGTAAGAAATATGTATATGAAAAGTTACCTGATTTGTACTACGTGCAGTTTGTACTACAAATATACGTAATGAAATTACATGCTATAGTAAATCAAGTTTATTGATGTGAAATTCATGTCATAATAAATGCGAAATTTACTAAAATAAATAATACATGTCATGAGTAAACACGAAGTTTTACTAGTATGGATAAATCTCAAAACAAGTTATCCAATTATGAAGACATTTGTTTGATTGATTCTGGTACCACATATACGATATTCAAAGATGAGAAATATTTTTCTCACTTAAATATGGGCAAGATAAATGTTACTACGATATGCGGTAGTACCAATTTGATTGAAGCTTTGGGAAAGGCCATCATAATCTTACACCCTACCAAGGAACTAAACTCATCTAAATAATTTCATATTTTCTCCTAAGTCTCGAAGAAATTTGTTGAGTTTTAAAGATATTCTTGAAAATGGGTTATCATATCAACACAATGGATGGGATAAATCTGAATATCTCTGAGTATCACTTGCAGAATGTCTCTGGAGACATGTGTTATAGAAAGGTTCCCTGCTTTATCTTATGGCTTGTATTGGACAAATATTAGTGCAATTGTGGCACATTCTATAGTAAACCAGAAGTTTACTAATTCCAATACTTTTGTACTTTGGCATGATCGTGGGACATCCACGGATCTATAATGATGAGGCGAATTATAGAAAATTCAAATGGGCATCCATTAAAGAACTTGAAGATTCTTTCAAATGGAGAATTTTCTTGTAGTGCTTGTTACCAAGGCAAGTTAATTGTGAGACCATCACCAACAAAGGTTGAGATTGAGTCCCTGCATTCTTGGAACGCATACATGGGGATATCTGTGGACCTATCCACCCACCTAGTGGGTCGTTTAGATCTTCTTGGTCTAATAGATGCTTCCTCTGGAATGAGTCTCTTGTTTGCCTATTGTCATCTCGCAATGGCGTTTGTAAAATTATTGGCACAAATAATGCGATTACGGCACAATTTCCTGATAATTAAATTAAGTCCATTCGCCTTGATAATGCTGCAGAGTTTTCATCCCAAGCATTTAATGATTATTCCTTATCAATTGGGATAAAGTTGAACATCTACCTTAGCTCATGTTCACACTCAAAATGGCCTTAACGAGTCACTAATTAAACGTCTGCAATTGATAGCAAGACTATTGCTCAAACTAAGTGCCCTTACTGTTTGGGGTCATGGGTGTGCATGCTGCAATACTTGTTCGTCTGGAACCGACAAATAATCATAATTTTTCTCCGTTACAATTGGTTTTGGGTCAAGAACCTAATACCTCTCCATGCGAGAATTTTGGATGTGCTATATATGTGCCTGTAGCACCACCACATCACTTACAAGCTGGGTCCCCAAGAAGGTTATAAGGGTACATATTTGGGTTTGAATGCCCTCCATTATTCGCTGCCTTGAACCGTGCTGGAGATATGTTTCACGCTCGATTTGCAGTTGTCGGTTTGATGAGACAATTTTCCCAAAATTAGGGGAAAGTATGAAATCAAAGAAATTTTGTGGAAAAAATCCATCCTTTGTCTCATCTTGATCCACGTGCTTCTATTTGTGAGCAAGAAGTACAGATTATTCATACGAAGAAAATTGAAAATCAAATGCCAGACGCATTTACAGATTTTAAAAGAATTACTAAATCACATATTCCTGCAGAAAATGTCCCAATTCTAATTGATGACCCTGCAGGACCATCTACTAGCCAATGAGTCCAAAGCACGCCAAAGCGTGGTAGACCGTGGGTTCTAAGGATCGAAATCCTAGAAAAAGAAAAATACATGGTTAGATGACACTACAAAAGAACCACATATGGAAGTTCAAGACTTGAGCAATTTTGATATCCATGAAGAAATCAATGAGCCTGAGACTCAAGAAAATGAGGACTATCCATAAATTCAAGTGATGTTGGAACCAATCGATCAAAAATAGTGATGGATTATGTCTTTGCATATAATATTGCAACAAAAATCATGCAATATAGTAGGGATCTTGAACCTCAATCTGTCCTGAGAATATCGACAAAGAAATGATAGGCCAAAATAGCAAGAAGCAATTCAATCAGAATTGAATTCACTTGTCAAGCGTGAAGTTTTTGGACCTATAGCTCAAACACCTAATGGCATTAAGCCTATTGGCTATAAATGGGTCTTTGTGAGAAAAAGAAATGAGATATACATGAAAAAATCACACGAGTTTAAAATGCAAGCATATCATTCTCAAAGTCTCGGGAAATGTATTCCAATTAGATTGCAAAGATCATTGTATGGTTTGAAGCAATGCGGATGCGTAATGGTAGCCGTCTTAGTGAATATTTATCTAAGGAATGTTATATAAATGATGAAATTTGCCCATGTGTTTTTATAAAAAAAACAACATCGGAGTTTGTCATACTTTTGTTTATGTAGATGACATAAACCTTATTGGAACTCCAATAGAGCTTCAAAAGGCAATTGATTGTTAAAGAAGAAATTTGAGATAGGGCTTGGAAATATAAAATTATGTCTTGGTGCGTAAATTGGAAGCATTTTGAAAAATGAGTGTCTTTATTCATCAATGCGCCTATACGGAAAAGGTATGTTGAAAAGATTTTATATGGATGTGCATACATCCATTAAATTACTCTATGGTTGTTTGATCACTTGATGTGAATAAGGATCCATTAGACCTCCAAGAAAAGAATGAAATCACTTGGTCTGAAGTACCATATCTTAGTGTGATTGATGCACTAATATATCTTGCTAATACTACAAGGCATAACATTTGTTAATTTGTCGCAAGACGATCTTATTAGTTATGCTAATGCTGGGTATTTATCTAACCCATACAAAGCTCGATCTCAAATTGGCTACGTGTTCATATGTGGAGGTACTGCAATATCTTGGAGATCTACAAAGCATTCTCTCGTAGCTACTTCATCCAATCATGCGAGATAATAGCTATTCATGAAGCAAGCCGAGAATGTGTGTGGTTGGGGTCCACTTGATACATCTCATTAAGAAAATGGAACAGGAGCTGTGACAAAGTACCCACGTATGAATATAATGTTGCACTCATAGCACAACTAAAGGGAGGATTCGCAAAGGAGATAGAACAAGCACATCTCGCCAAAGTTTTTCTACACACATGAGCTCCAAAAGAATGGTGATATCATTGTGCAACAGATTCGTTCAAGTAGACAATGTGGCGATTTATTCTGGATCTCTACAAGCTGCAACTTTCAAAAGATGGTGCACAGATCGGGATCTGAATTCAAGGATGTTCTCATTAGAGGGGAGTCAATACGCGTTGTACTCTTTTCCTTGCGAGGTTTGTCCCACTGGGTTTTCCTTGTAAGGTTTTGTGGGCAGCCAAAATACGTATTATTAGATATGTGTACTCTTTTCCCTTCACTAGAATTTACACTTCCTTTGGGTTTTTTCTAGTAAGGTTTTAACGAGGCACATTATCTATCAAATAGACATCCAAGGGAGAGTGTTATAAATATATTTTTTATTTATGGTGAATGTCTATTTCTTAGAAGGAAAAGGATTAGGGTTTGTAGCTTTGTTACCAAGTAAGTTTTCCCCCTATAAATAAAGGGATTTTCCATTCATTGTGAAATCTCACTATAACCTTTAACTCCTCAAAGGATCCCATCAAAATAAGAACTTCTCTCTTTCTCTACAATATTCTTGTTCTTTCTTTATTATTTCCTTAACAGAAAAAAGATAATTGTGTTTCTTGGTCGGTGTCACATGACTTTTTTCTATTTCTAATTTTATGCTATATTAAAACATTTACTTGTATGTGATTATATATGAGAAACATCATTAAGTTATGAAATAATTTATCTAGAAATTTAATTGATATAGAAGAAACAAAAAATTAACTATAAATTTTAAAAAATGATTAAATCACAAAATAGATATTTTAGTCGAATTGGAGTTTAAAAGGATTACGTTTTCATTGACAAAAGTATTTTTAAAATGAAAATAAAATTTCATATTATGAGTTAATACACAATTTTTTTAATTTAATATAGTTTGAATATATGTATTTAGAGGATTTTTTCATTGCTTTCATTAAATAATAAAATTCTTGTTCGATGGATCTTTCTTACATTAATATAGAAAAAAGAAAAAAAAGCGATAAACTAAAAATAGGAAAAGTACTATTCTGTTTCTTTTTGATATTTATCTTTTGGTATTCTTATTTTCTTTTATTTTTCATAATCATTTAAATAAATCATATTGTTAATTTTGTCTCTGTCCTCATTACGGTATTTATTTTTAATTTCTTTATTAGTTTGTTTTTTCTTTTCCTTCCTCTGTCCTAAAGTTACTCTAAAAAATATTTTTTTTCATATTTACAAATCTATTTTTCTATTCTAACTCTTTGACATGTCACAATATGTAAGTTACTTCAATATTTTGTTACTTATCTTACAAATAGAAAATTGCATCTAAAGAGAAGTAAATAGTAAAAATGGGGAAAAATCTTTAATTTATATAATTTATATATAAAAAAATTCAGCAAGAACAATTAGTATTTTATTTTATATTTACCTTTACTCTATCATGAGCATTTGATATGATAATGGTGCAAATTGTCCTTATTCCACTCCATTTAACCTCTCAAGCTCATTAATAAGAAATTTCCTTGAAATATTATTGATATTTTATAAAGAAATTTTAGGATTTAATTTATTAAAATAGATAAAATTGTCTAAAGTTGAAGTTGAACAACATTATTGTGTTTATAATGTGTATATACTTGTGCAATCAATTATTTTGCTAATTTTTAAGAATTAGAAGAAATGAACAAATTTTTAAAGAAAACATAAATGTCGTATCATAATAAATAGAGAAAAGAGTCAAATTTGCCCCTCTGCTTTAGTTAATAGCTAATTTTACCCTTTCTTGTACTATGAGGTTGTATTTGCCCCTGTCGTCATAAAACTATTCACTTCTACTTTTCATTTAACAGAAATTCTCAAATTATAATACATTGCTTATTTTTTAAAATAAAACCCATAAACTCACAATACAATCAGCTCGACCCAACTTAACCTCTCTCTTTAGCAACGTTTTCTCTGTTTCTCTTTTTTTTGGGTACATACTTCAAAACTTACTTAGCTTTTGCCCACTTTGAATTTGCCAAACGTGCGCCACTGCCGAGGTAGTGAAGCCGCCCGGTTGAGTTTGTAATAAGAATATCAAGATACAAGATAAGCAGTGATTCAATGGTTGAGATTTTATATATTGTTGGAACACACTAACAATGGACGATTAGAAAAGCTAAGCGAAACATGAGAACTCAGTCTTCACTTCTCAGGTCATCTCCAATAATTCGATTGTCCATCCACGAGGTCTCTTCCATCGATAGAGACCGAAGCTGATCAAGAACCGGACATTGGAAGAATAGATCCCATGAACTACCTCAACACCTGTTCAACCAATTCCCTTTCCATTCTAGTCCGGCCAGGATAGCTCTTGTTATAGCGGTCTCCTTGCTCTCCATAGCACACTTGTTCTATTTATTCGACTGAGGCGATATATCCACATCGGAGAATCTATTTATAGCACCCATTTTTGTTGCAATTTTGTGTCACGACCCAACTATAAAGGCCATGCAGGCACCTACTCGACTCTACTCGATAGGAGAACCTATTTTTCCCTAGACAATAACATATCAATAAAACATAATCATCTATGATTCATAAATCAAATCTTTCTTTATTTACATAAGTTTTTCCAACTCAATTAAGACAAAAATAAAGAAACCTCCAATAGCACAACTCTCCAAGATCTAGTATAAACAGGTACAGAGCTCTACAATTGAATCTTGACAAATAAAGAGGCTGGCTTATCAGCGGAAGAATGCGGAAGTTGTCGGCGAGTATTTGCCAATCCAAGACAAACTTCATCCTTCCATGACCTACACCAAAAAGGCGTAGCAAGAGTAGTATCAGTACACCACACGTACTGGTAGACATCATCGTTAAACTACAGTTGAGTTCACATAACAATAAAATAATTAATAAGCATCGACTGTAAAACTAATTCCCTTCTCTGTTTGCTCTAAAACCCACCATTTAAATAAGAATTACCATATATAACTTAATTAAGTCTGCAAATTCTCAAAATGTTCACTCATATTATCATCTTAGTGCACTTTTAGCCTATCATTATGTCTCTACGTTTCCTGCGGTGTAGGTGCTGCCAGCGTAGTGGTCAGTCGCCACGGCGATATATTAAAGCTACAGTGGTAGTCACTACACAGTAACCTAAAACTCGGTCCTTTCAATTCTCCTATCACATCTTTTCATTCATTAAGTGTTTTCTAGGTAAATTTGGCTAGAATTCATCATCACGGTATTTTCTCACGAGCTTTCTAAGGTAACAATTTATAATTTGTCCATAGAATTATCATTTATAGCAGTCATACCCTCTCGTATAACACATAACAAAAAGTGCGACATATATTAAACCTGCATTCACATATATCACGTCAATTATCTCAAGAATACCATCAAATAAGTATCGTATATCATAAATCATACATTATAACTTCAATTCAAAAAAATCTACCACGTGTACTTATCACATGTACATATTGTAATTATACCTCATCTCATTCCGATCTCACATCACAACGTACATCCTTTGAATTACACAAGTATATCTTCACCTTTCGGTGCCATCACCACCAATAATATAGGTTTCATGCCTTACCTAAAATCAATCTGAACTTGATCATACCGGCCCGATGGTCGGGCACACGCCTCCATCACATCCACTTGTACTACCAAATGCCAGGGGTGCACCATTGTTCGGTTATGACCTGTAGAGGACTCTAGAAATTTATGTATACACACATTTGTATGATTCTTTTATCATACTCATCGGTGTATTCATTTTGTACATCAGTGCATGGTGATTTAACCATAACTGTCAATACACTCTCTTATAACGCTCGCCCGGATGCTCACCTCGTGCAAGAGCTTCTCATATCTAGAAACCTCAATCGGGATTCTATCACATTGATCCAATCACAGATACAGTACCTCTTCCGGCCCAGGTCGTACTTCTCTCATCAATATTACACAATTCTTCCTTTCTTTATTTCCGCTTATCCTGAACCACTAATATCGTTTATCCAAAACCATATTCACACCTTTAAAACACACTCATCATACATCATATCCATATGTTCATTCCGTAAAAATGCGGTCAATAACACTTACGAGCACTACGGTTGAAATTAGCATAATGGTAGAAATACGTTACCAATCTCCCGCTTTACACAGAAAGACTTACATTCCGCAGACTTTTGAACCACACATGCATTTCTACTTACCCATCTCTATTTTATATTTTGAGGTTAAACACTAACTATTCCTGTAGATCATGAAGAATTGCGACCTGGCCCGCTCGGTAGATTGGGCTCCACTGCAGCGGTCTGCTGCAGCAGCGCTACCACTCTCGATGTGGCGGTACTGTGGTAGCAGTACTCCGATGATCCCCTTCCAGCCTTTTCTTATGGATCTTTTCATTATGAATATCGTAATTCACATCGTTAGTACATCTCACCGTAAGATTTCATCGTCTGGACCTCATATCATATTAACCTAACACGACCATCCTCTCTCCTCGTTAACATCAAGTGTACAATTTATGTGAGTTCAAAATTTCAAGGATAGATTAAGTTTCCAAACAAGAAATTCATCATACTTCTATCATCTATAATTAATCGACATGTTACTATTTATTCTCCTACAATTTCGCAAATTCAATTTCAATTTCCTAACTCAGGATCTTCAGCACATGCTACATTGTTTCTTGTAAACCTCCTTCCAAAATCACATAGTAATCATGATTATCTTACTTGTTTTAGTCAATCAATTCAATTCCATTAAACACGGGATTGCATGCATCACTCAAATTAAAATTCCACTTAATCTTCTAGAAGTCGTTATATCTACTAAATTCTCCTTTAATTTCTCACTTGCAAGACACACGGTTTCATGTTCTCACCACTTCTTTTGTTTTCTAGGGTTAATTTATAACTATGTGTGGAGCACATAGTCACATGCACGTATATGTTTAGCTAGAATTCTTTTTTTTTGTTAAAGAGGTCTAAGAGAATTCCGTGGGACAAAATTCTAAATGTCATATATGATTGGTCATATAATCGTGCTTACATAGATGCTTTTTATACAAGATAATTTTGCAGCAGTGGACGTTTTGGATAAGTAAAATCGTGACAATAGCAAATAAATTACCAGGAAATAAAAAGGATAAGGAAAAAGAACTCAAGTAATTATCCTTTGTTCTATTAATTGGTGCAATTAAAATCGGTCTATCACAAAGGTAAGGTAAGCCATAGCCTACCGAGGCGCCAAGCTATCGTCCGATCGTCTTCTTCTTTTCAATCTATCCATGGATTGATTCTCTGTGAAAGTTCCTAGTCATGGACGTCAAATTCCCTTTTGGATCCCTCTTATTTTCCTCAAAAAGTCTATTTTTTGTTTTTATATGTTTTAATAAGTCCTCGCAAGGACTAGGTCTTTAATATCCAAATTAGAATGGGATTGCGGATTTACAGGTTCGCGTCATCTCTTATGTGATCCATATCTTCCCTTTGTGCAGTGGCTTCAACGTGGCGGAAAGCCTCCCACCGTGGCAGGACACTCGCTTGGGGTCCATCGATCTCGACTATGTCCACCGATTTTATTCTCCATTGTGCCCTTCGTTTTTTTAATTATGAATTTTAAAAATTTTAATTCTCCCTGACTTTTATGGGGTTGGAATGCTATAACGGTCGTATGGGTCATTACATCGGATACCAATTAAAAAATTCATTCGTCCCCAAACGAGCTCGATTTCGGGGAGTGGTTAAATAACTACCAAAATTTGTCTTACTCTAGTGAGTGTCAGGACTTATTTAATCCTCGTGTTCCGGTCTTTGAGCCACTTATTTTTGGGGCCCTTGTATTACGCCTCATTTCTAATTTACACGTATCGTCGATTAGTTTTTGGGGTCTGATTGCTCGCCTGGGTTTAACCTGGAGCCCGAATGCCAATTTCCATCGTTACCCTTTGGTGTTATGGATATTTCCTTCTCCATCCGATCTTCCTTGGTATTCTTTGATTAGATCAAGCGTCTTGGACCGATTGTTTTTGAAAAGGTGAGGTTCGGCCCCGAGGAATTTCAACGAGCACTTTGTTGCGATGGTCATTTGCAGCGAGTGGAATCTCTGCTACAGCGGTCTCACCACAACAGAGATGGTCTGCTGCGGCAGACAATAAGTCAGTTTAAAGGTAGAATAAGGGTTTCTAAGTTCATTTTCCAACTTTTCCTTTTCCCTTGCACAGAATTCTCTCAACCTCCTCCGATAAAATTTCGATATTTCTCAGGTAATGCTCTACTCTTGTGATCCTAGGCTTTATTTTCTTCTATTCCCGTGATATCAAGTCTATTACCACTGGGTTTGAGTAGTTTTTGAAGTGGGGAGGGTGGGTTTTCCTTTTGCTTGTTGAAATTTATAGAAATCTCAAAGCATACTTTCTCATTAAGTTTTATGTCTTCATGTGTTTCCTACTATTCTCTGTATGATCCCGATAGTTTTCATGGGGTTTTAGGCCGAAAATGAGGTAGTTTGGATGGGGTGGTGGTTTCGACCCTTCCAAGCCTTTTGGTCTTGAAATTGGACCCTATTGGGGTGGGTAATAGTTGCTAGGGCTTGGGCAAGTCTCCCCCTAGCCCAATTTGTTGTTATTTTGAAGGACTATGGAGGTTGAATTTCCAACCTCCATTGATGGGCTGCAGAGGTCTGGAGAAGACGATGTCCACTACGGCGGACACTTTCAGCTGCAGCTGATGCGATCCTAGCGATCACATTTCGCTAAAGCGGACCCGCTATAGTGAACGCGAGACCGCTACGACGGTTTGCGGGGTGATGCCTAGGTTTCAAAAATAGCTCACAGTTTTTCTTTTCTCCTTATCCCACTTTGTTCACTTCTAACCTTTTTATTTCATTTTAGGTTTTCTATCATGGCCTCTTCCAACAGCAACATTCACATCGAGGATTATATCCATTTCGTCAACGACTAATGTTAGTCTGATGCAACAAGCAGTCCACGGAGGATACATTTGCACGAAAGTTTCTTCATACAGGACATGGAGGAAAAATACAGGTTCCTATACATTCCTCCGAGATCGGGTGGGGCCCTTTGGTGGAGGACCGAGCCAAGACCCAATGAGACTGAGTTCGGGAGTTTTATGCTAACCTCTCCACCATTGCACAGTCAGATGATCAGGTGGCCTATGTCGAGAGGCATGCAAATTATCGACCCTGCTGCTCTGTAGTGGTGACCCAGTCATAAACCTACGAGGTGGCTGAAGAACCGTGATGTGCTCGGGAACGGGCGGTGGCTAGTGAACACTTTGGTGGTGGAAGAGCGACAGGCTACCAGGCGGGAATTACCAAAGCGGGCATTCAAAGTACCCACTTTACCAGGTGAAACAGGTGAAATAATGATGTCTCAGAAGGTCAGCACACTCATTTTCTAGGGTCTGAAGTATGAAACCCATCCTCAGGCTTTGATGGTGGTCGCTATTCTGAGTGGGGTGAGGTCATGTAGAGATTCAATCATGACGAGTGGAGGGCATTCCACATGAATATATCCTCTATCTGTGATTTCTTCCTCTTGTTACAAGCTATGCAAGTAGGTTGGCATCCATGGAATCTAGGGATATCATTGTGGATTACGATAGGACCTTCCAACCCCTTAAGGGTGAAAGGGGCTCAGGGAAGAGCAAAAAAAGAAGAGGAAGTCTGCATCAGCTAAGGGCGAGGGCGGAGATGATGCTTCTAGACCCTCGGGGTTTTATTCGAGTTTAGAGGCGGATGGAGGACGTGCGTGAGCTCCTCGAGCTTTGCCAGACCTCCTTTCCCCCAGCCAGGCCCTGCAGCAGCCAACCTTCCACCAGCCAATCCTCTGAATTGTAGCTGCCACCGATTTGAGAGATGCAGGACGATTGTTGCCTGGCCCCGGACCATGTTGAGCTTCGGGCGGATCTAGAGAAGGAGAAGAGGAAGAAGAGGCGCTCCGTGATAGGCTGATTATGCGCATGTGGAAGGGAATCAAGAAAATTCTGAAGACCCTCGCTGCCAGGACACCTCAGATGACCCGGCATGATCTTCCTAAGCTTTCCTTACTCAGTGGGTTCGGGGAGGAGTGGATGATGAAATTTGAAGTGGCGATGAGGCCTCCCGGCTAGATGATTCGGTAATTGTTCCCCTCCCCACATCCTACATATTATGTTTTTCTACTGCTTTGGGTGGCCTCCGTTTGGGGCTTGTAAGATAATTCATTTTTTTCTTCTTCTGGATGTTGGTACTTGTCCCCCTCCCCTCCGATTTTTGGATGCCCGTTTAGCATCTTAAGACTTTGTCCATGGTGGCCTTATTATCCATTACGGTGATTTTACTATACTTGCATTGCTCAGTGGTTTGGTTACTTGATACTTGTGGTTTCCATTTTAAAACAGGGAATCCGGCATTCTGCCTGAACATGTTCGTTACAGCGGTCGCTCCACCACACCGGAGTTTATTAGCGTGACCAATTCTTTGTTGCCAATTAAAACCCGACAACCTTTGTTGTGAAACTTGCTAAATAGAACAACAATTATATAACATGATTTCCTTTGTCTCTTTGCTTAACTCAAGTTAATCCTATCCACCAGTCTTATCACGTATTTTTATTAATCACACTTAAGAAAATACCAATTAAACTGTCGAGATACTAGTGAAATCTTTCGAGATACCAATTTGGACTCAACTCGGCGATCAAAAGAACCCGGACGACACGATAGGAATGAAATAAATGGGACTTCTATATGCCTTATAGCTTCTTGAAGGTGGATGTGGACAATCTACACAAATATGCGAGGAGTCTACCCGACATTTCTCTTGTACTTTCGTAGATAGATAACCTAGACGCTCGATACCAACTTTTCACGACCCAACTATAAAGGCCGTGGAGCACCTACCGACTCTCGATAGGATAACCCCTTTTCCCTAGACAATAACATATCAATAAAACATAATCATCTATGATTCATAAATTAAAATTTTCTTTATTTACATCAGTTTTTACAACTCAATCAATATAAACATAAAGAAACCTCCCAACTAATACAACTCTTCCCAAGATCTAGTCTAAACAGATACAAGAGCTCTACAGCTGAGTACCAACAAATAAAAGGGCAACTGCATCCGCGAAAAATACGGAAGTTTCGGCCAGGAGTATTTGTCAATCTAAGGCAGACTTCAACCTACCACGACCTACACCAAAAGGCATAGCAAGAGTGGTGTATTACATCACACACGTACTGGTAGGCATCATAGGCCGATTACAGTTAGTTCACATAACAACAAAATAATTAATAAGCATCAACACAAAATAAAACTTAATTTCCCACTTCTTTGTGCTCTAAAATTCACCATTTTTATAAATTACCATAACCAATTAAGTCCTGCAAATTCTCAAAATACAATTACTCATATTATCATCTTGGTGCACTATTAGCCTACCATTCTCTGTCTCTTCGTTTTCCTTCTGCACGGGTGCTCTGTTGCCGCTGACGATATATCTCTTTGTAGTGGTAGTCACTACCACGATGTACAAAACTCAGTCCTTTCGATTCTCCTATCAGTAACATTCAGTAAGTATTTTCTAGCCCAATTTACCTAGCAATTCATCATCACAGTAATTTTCTAATGAGCTTTCTAACGTATTATAATTTGTTCATACAATTATCATAGCCAAGTCATGCCCTCTCGTATAACACATAAGAATAAGTGCGACATACATTCAACCTCATGCACATATATCAAATCAATATATGTGTAATTTATTGGGTCGGCAGGAGAGTGGGTTATGTTATGGGTTGTGGGTTTTTATTTTTAAAATATTGCAAATTTTTTCTTTTAAAAAATATAAAAAAACTAAAAAAAATAAAAAAAATAAAAAAAATAAAAAAAATAAAAAAAATAAAAAAAATAAAAAAAATTATAAAAACTCAAACTAAAGAGAATTTCATAGAGAGAACACACGAGAAAATAAGTAGAAAAGAAAAAAGATACAAACACGCATCTTCAGGACATAATCATAAGAAATAGATGAAAAATACAGAATCGGTAAACAATTTTTTGAGTTCTTATCAACATCCCCTAGCACAAACTGATCAAAATTTAGAGCCTTTTTCATCGAGTCAAGCTATAACATGGATCTAATACTTTCGATAATGATATAAGGACGCCAGCTACCTCAAATATGAAATAGAAAGGATAATCTTGGTAGGAGTCATGAAACAGAAATTGTGAATTTATATATAAATAAAAATGAAGAAATATCATAAGACACTTTCAAAATTTAAAATTAAATAGTTGTGGCTATGAATTTGAAAAGTTAAAAATCATAATAGAGTTAATCATATTATTAAAGAGTAGAAATTTAATAGATATGAGTTATAGAGTTAAAAATTTAAAAGAAATAAAAATAAATTAATAAATAAGGGAGACAAAACAAATAAATGCAAAGACATAACTACGTGAGTTATCAATCTTTATTGGGTGTTTGGACTTTATATAGAAAATTAAGCGGATCAAATTTTTTTCCCATTTTACTCTATTAGTATGCTTGGCCGCTCTTCACGCAGTTATAAAACATAAAGATATAGATTTAATTAGAAAAATAAGAAATATAATAATTGACGATAAGTAAAACCAAAAGGTATAAATATTAATTCTAACATTTAATTTAAAATATTTGTTTCTACTAATTTAAATTTGAAAGAACAAGACATATATTTAGAAAATATATGAAACTTACATACCAATTAACTAAACAAAAAGAAAGAAAAGACACCCTAAAAAAAGTCCTACTCTCACTAATGACTAAGAATGAGGATTTTAAAATATACAAAATTTATGAAAATTTTCCTTGATATTGAAATACATAGAACTAAATAGAATGTTGAGAAAAGCGCATGAAATAGAAAAGAAAATAAGATGTATTACATGTTTGTTAGTACAAGAACCTTTCTCACGAGCGCGTGGACATGAAATTAAAAATAAATCTGTATTTTGATAGAATCATATTCTAAAAATAATTTTCCTTTTAATAATGACTAAAATTATTATTTTAGGGCCTTTAAAATTTCTAAAAAAAAACTCAAGATGTTCAAACACATAAAAATGTTAAAAGAAAGTCAAAATCGAAGGAAAGCATCTACAAAATTGAGTAAGAATTACAAAAAAAGAAAGAGGAAAAATAATTTGCTAAGTAAAAATACAAAAAATGAAAAAGGGAAGAAGACAAATGTTTTACTTTTATTAATAAATCTAATACAAATTAATCACATTAATTTTAGATCAAGAAAAAAGGAATCAAAATAATTAAATAAGGCAAGCATACAAAATGAAAAATAAATTTAGATATGAGTTTCTCCCCATATCTATAAGGTAAAACTGGCATGGCGCATATATATATATATATGTATATGTATGTATGCATGTATGTAAAAGTGTGAAGACCTTTAAATATTCTCCTTCATTAAAAAACTCTGCAATAGATAAAATTATTATTTTTAATTATTTTATCACCTTATTTTATCATATTAGATTTTCTATTTGTGGCGTAACTCTGGTTATGGTGTAAACTAAAACTAAAATAAAATTTCTCTGAGAATTTCTTCGTTATTTTATTATATTAATTTTTTAAATTATGGCATAGTCTATTTATAGTGTACACCTTATAAAAAAAAAAAGTATCACATCACATGGAAGGCATGACTAACACCTACAGTATCACTTATTTTGGAATGCAAGGCGGACACGGCAGACACGAGCACCTCCGGTGCCTACCGATGACTCAAATTCAAGAAAAATAAACTGCTATCATGGCTATAAACACAGTCTCAGGCCGACAAGAACATGCGGCACACAGCCAAAAACAACTACCCCGGTAATATACATCATTAGGGATCCTATGCGGGCGACAAGACCACCATGTTTTCTGAATTATAACAGAAAGGAAAATAAGTAGTTATACTAGGCCCCACATGGCCAACACCTAAATGGGTACATACATGGACCCCACACGGCCAACGCGGCTAACTAACTGGATACTATAGTCTACAAGCATCCTAAGAATACAAATAGTAGTGGAGACGGGGCCAAGCCTACCCAAATGTTATATAAATAAAAGACACATAATCTCTACAACTTTGGCAACTCGAATGGAGTTGTCCAAATTGCTGGACTACGAACAGGCGCTCACTTGAAGATCCACAGACTGCACAGTAAATGCAACCTGACAGAATGCGGCGCCCCCATAGTTTAAGGATTCAATACAATATGTACCAAATATGTACGACAGTAAATAAATTTGTTAAAAAATGAAAGTAAGTAGGAGGAAGGGGCATAAGTTAACCTGGAAGTCTGCTTGTTTCATAACCTACATCTAGTAAAACACTACACATATATGAGCTACGAATGCACATAATCATATATTCTTAGCTATAACTAGCGGAACAAGCATACAAACAAGAACCAACACAGTTTTATAGAGTGGAAAGGTACAATCAACACAGAATAACTCACTCCAGGGCCCCAAAGTCCCTTTAGAGCACACTTCAATCTATTACCCCTAACAGAGTTACTATGTTTATCTTTGGAGCTATAGCTAACCCACGATCCATTGGGTCTACGGGCCATTAGGCTCTGATCGCTGTGTTTGGAGTCAGTGGACTCGCCAGTAACCACCTAGGCACTAGGCTTGACGAGGTCAGTGGTAATACGACATAAAAATAAATGTCCGGAGTCATGGAATGGATCGTAATATGGCCCTTGGGCCTCTACATTTATCCATGGGACAGCATATCGCTCCTTGGGCAACGTCATATAAGCCTCGTAGGCGGCGACATAGCTAGTAACCCTGGGGTGGTCATGGAAGGCTCCTAGGTGAGAGAAATCCCAGCCGATGTTCTATCGCCGAGAGTCTCCGATCTAGCCACTCAAAAGGCGTTTCGGGCCTTGGGTCTAACAGAGCGTTCTTGTTCTCCCTGAATAATATGTATAGCTGAAAACAGGCATACTCCGTGTACCTGTATCTGATTAAAGGATCCTGATGGTGATCATAATCTCTAATGGTGCGTCCGAGATAGGGCGAGGTAGGTGCTTTAACAACATTTGAATGTCTGCTTTCGGACAAGTATGACTCATAAGCAACTGTAGGGTTGAAGACAACCAATTACTTAGTTTCTTTGCTTAGAACGACTATAGGGCTGCTACTGACCGGACATGCTTTTGAGCGGTCGACCCCTAATCCCCCACGGGGTGCCTAAAACTCTTAGTCGAGGGTAATATTGTGCTAACATGGTTCTAGTCCTTTTGACCTTAGCAGTCTGTTCGGATCTTATATGACTATTCTGGACGATTCTTAACCTTATAGGTATGTTTACATGGACTTAGCCACTCGCGACCTTTGTACGAGCATCTTATAGGAAGCGGTGGGGGCATTGGCCCCGCCTCTAACCCTACTAATAAGGTCCGCTTCCTTGGGATGCGGCAGTGCATCGGCTACAGACAGCTGGGATGAATTTCTGGGCAACCTATATGACGAATATTAAGTCAACCCAGGCCCGGCCAGTCTTGGTAGTAGCTAACTAGATGGCGGGATATCACTCGATTCACTAGACAACCCAAGTGCCGCTAACTCTAAAGTATGTCCATCCTATCTAAATTTCTAGCCCTAGGGCGTGAGGGTACCCCAATGGCCTCTGGGGTGCTTGACTGACAGTGCAGGCGCCAAACTGGTAGTTATATCGCTAGTTGCGCCTATCTTGCATTCAACTACCTAACTAAGACCCAATAACAATCCACGAGCTACAAGGTCTAGAATTGACAATAAAAAACCCTATTCTACTAACACAATGAACTGAAGAACAGAGGAGTTCTATGATATTTCTAGCATGTGTCACCGCCAACATGTTCTTTCAGACAAGGGAAGGTGCAATATAATCTTTATACGTTTTCTAGTAGATAACCACAATATATCCTCAGCGTAATCTCGATAGAAGCTAATAACGTACTGATCCTTATATACTAGCAGCAGCTAATTACAACATATAAAATCATTACTCACGTTTAAAACATAGGTCGTATCACTATATGACGAGAATAACTTGCCAAAGAAATAAGCCTTAACATACCTCGAATGCCGACTTTCGTTCGGTGGCATTTCAACTTACCAATTGGCGGTTTTCTTTCCAAGTGGTAATCTTTTACTAAGAGAATAGAACTAATTTTAATATTAAACTCGGTAAGTATCGATAAATTTTGATAATAGAATTAACTATAATCTTACTTTGAATAACTTGGCCGAAAATCTATAATTACGAGATTTGGAAGGGAAAAGTGCTTATCTAATGCACGTAGGTGTTTTGAGATCAATTTGGAGTAATTCTGACAACTTTTACTCGGCGGAGTTTCGATTTTTCGAGCGAATTTTCAAGAAATAATATCTTAGTAATGTTTCCCGTAGTCCTAGAACTCTTTACGCGAAGTTAATTTGTATTTGGATGGCGTTTGGTAGCGTAATCATCTAGAAAATTGATGAAAGTTGCGGTTTCTCTCTTTTATGGACGAGGACCTCTTTTCAAATGAATTAAAATGAATTGAGTGTAGTATATATATATATATATATATATATATATATATATATATATATATATATATATGTTTAGGGCGGTGGTCGGGTTTGTGACCCTTGTTGCTCAACGCGCCACAAGGCCCCCATCGCCACGTCTCCCATAGCGCGTGGCACGGCGCGCCGCGCTGACTCGCGGCCTAGCCTTGCCCGACTCTGCTTTTGAGGCTTTTTCCACACGCTTAGGGCTCTTCTTACTCATCACAAATCACATATGCCTACTAACCATTGACATTTCTTGGGTGTAACATCTCCCCCTTAGGAACATTCGTCCTCGAATGTAGTCTTTTGAAGCTTCAGGGAGTTGGCTCTTCTAACCAATTTTAAAAAAATTTCTTAGTCTCCCCTATAATGAGGACTATCTGAAAACTAAAACATAGAAAAATCCAACATAGGTGCCTCACAGATTCTATAACGGCTATTTCACCACAAGAGGTAGGCGGCTAAAGCAGTGAATAACAGCTGAAAACAACATCACCTTAGCGCATAATCTGAATCAATCCTAGAACAGAGTAAGGGATATCTAGACCTCATGTCATTCTCAGCTTCCTAGTCCATCTCTTCTTTACTCTTGTTCCTCCATAGTACTTTAACAGAAGTTACATCTTTAGTTCTCAAACTTCGAACTTACCGATCTAGTATGGAAACTGGACCTCTTCGTAGGCTAACTCCTTAGCAGCTTGAATATCCTCCTCCAGCTACTGGAACAACTTAGGACAGGTCTCCTATGCATTTCCGCAACATTGAAACGTGAAAGACTGAATGGATATATTCCTGACTCACGGAGGCAATTCTAGCCCGTATGTCGCTTTGCGTCACTAGGAAGGATACGATGCGAGGCCAAGCTAGTTTAAAGGCTAAGCTTGCCCCTTTTTAAAATCTCGTAACTCCCTTCATTGGAGAAGTTTCTAGAAATACCTAGTCGCCGCTTCAATCCTTAAATGCCTACGTAATACGTTAGGGTAAGACTTTTGATGACCTTGGGCTGTCGGTACCTATTTTTAGTAAGTTTAACTCTCAAATGCACTCGATATAGTATGCCCTAGTTCAAACCCCTAAATTTCTTGCGCTGAGTCATCACTTCAGGGTACCTATATATATATATCTCCGAGCACCTAAATGAGATTAAGCTTCTTGGCCTTTGCTTAGGATGGGAAGTCATCTCAAATTAACTTGCGTCCCAATTTGTTACGACACCTCTCCAGAACCTAGTTGTGTGTTGTGGATCTTCGTTAGAATTTATTAGATATTTGGTCTCCACGCAATCAAACTACTTCTTAAACATTTAACTCGGCATAACCTTTAACTTCGTATAGATTACTTTTCACTTCCTTAGCGACACGACCATCTCCACGGGTGGCCTGCTCTATTCTTGGTGTCCAGCCTCCCCTGGCTGTTCATTAGAGTTCTGTACTATGACTCAACGATATCTTCCTTCTTCCCATGCCATCAGTAGGTCTCTCTTTACGACCGGATGTGCTTTCATGTAACTTTCGGGTGGAGGGGTAATGGATATAGTGCACCTTCGCAGTGCGCTACTTTTGAAGTCCTTCCACCTTTGGAACTCAAAGTCGACCCCTGGGTCTCATGACTCCGTCCCTTATTATCTCAAAGGCCAATAACTTCCTATAGGACTTGTCTCTAGGTTGTACTAGGTTAAGTCACGTAGCCTCTCCTTTACCTCCACTACTGGTGGCCATATTGCAGCATTCTAGGAGTTGCAACCTCACTATCTCTTAATTGTTAGCCCGATGCTTATTTCCTCGACATTCAGCGATGGTCCCATGCTCTGTCAATCTATTCCAACCTGGAGGTGATTGGCCCTCCGAGTATGAAATACTTGTTCTTCCTTCCTTACTCCCGGAGAATCTACAATGCGGGGTTCGTGCCCTATATGCCTCATCACGCCAAAGGATATTACTAACCATGTCTACCGACCTGTATCCTTCTGACTCGCACTCGGGCCCATTTTGTTCGTATGATCTCTCTGTCCTTCGACATAACAAACTAGGGCCATAGCCATTACCTTGCGGATATGACCTACCGTCGTAACATGCGTGAGCGGAATGTGACCTTTCTTGACCTAAGCTTTACTTGTGCGAGGTTTATCTCAGCTTATGGACTCTCTCACACGCACTTAAGTGTTGTTGGCAACCTTATTCGCCCTCTTGATTTACTATTGTAAGGGTCTAGATTAACTTTGTAAGCACTAAGGGTCTCAACCATTCTCTAATCATTCTCGGAAGCGACCATTCTATCCCTCTTTTTACTATTCATTACGGACAATATAGCATTGATACTTGCACTTTCTGTTGCACTCGCACGATCCTTCCTGTATTTTAGGTAATCCAGCATTAACTATTATCCCTGCCTAATTCTTAATGTATACTAAGGGAGCCAACTCATATATATATATATATATATATATATATATATACTATACTACGACACTCCCACTACGAGGCTGCAGAAAGAGTTTGGGGACAATAATAGGCATATCTATCACCTTATGAAGTTTCTAGTGCCCCGGTAGAGGTGATGGGAGAAATTTAAAAGACGTCTCTGTTGCCCTTAGGCTGACTTTCCCCTAAGCGTAGCGGCACCTCACGGCACTTAAATGCTTACATTCTTTACGTAGTTATCTTGCAATTTGAGATAGTCTGTCTTATCACATATTACTCTGGAAATGGACATAGTAATGAAAGCTTAGGGACTCAATCCTGTACAACTTGTCTCTATAGTATGATCTGAGAAGAAGAAAGGGTAATCATACTATCATGCCTCGTAGCCTCATACATGGAATGTGGTGCACAACACACACCTGGGCAAGACTTTCTTGGATATGGCTTCTTGGACTCCCTAGGATACGACCTGCTTTGGTCTCAAGTTTGTCACGCCCTACCTTGGGAGGCATGACTGGCACTTAATGCCACACTGGAATCTGGGATGACCTGGCTGGGCACAAGCACCTGCGGGTGCCTACCGATGACTCAAATTCCAAGAAAAACAAGCGCTATATCTACGGATGTAAACACGGCCTCGGGCCAACAAGGCCATACAGCACTTTGTGAAAGAAAACGTAATAGCAACATACATCAATGGGATCTATGCGGGCAAACAAAATCACCATGCTTTGATAGATTTATAACAGAAAGAAAAATAAGAAGCTATACTAGGCCCCATATGACTAACACCTAATAAGACATACATGGGTCCCACTCAGTAACCATGGCTAACTAGCTGGATACTATAGTTTTCAAGCTCTATGAATACAAATAGTGAGTCGGGACAGGGTCTGGCCTACCCAAATGCTATATAAATAAAATATTGTAATCTTCTGCAACCTAGCAACTCCGAATGAAAGGAGCTGGCCAAGCTGGCGACTACGAACTAGCCCATCTTGAAGATCTTGAACTACATGCATCTAAACACAGAAGGTAAATGCAGCGCCTCATAGTTGGGCGTCAATATAATATCCGAATATGTAAGGAATAAAATAAATTGTTAAAGACTGAAAGTAAGTAGAAACAAGGGGCAGAAGTTAAACTGGAAGTCTTGTTATTCATAACCTACATCTAGTAAAAAACTGCATTAATATGAGCTACATTTGGCCACAATCATATGTTCATAAGCTATAACTAGCAGACAAGCATTCAAACAAGAACCTAACCTGGCCCCCTAAGCCTGGAAGGTACATTCAACACAGAAAATAACTCACTCCAGGGCCCCCATAATCCCTAGCGAGCACACTTCAATCTATATACCCTAACAAGGTTCTTGTGATTCTAGATTTACTATAACCAACCATCTGAATTTCCCCTAGGGTCTACGACCGAGAGCCCACTCGGCTCCTGATCTATCGTTGTTTCTGATTTCGGTGGACTCTGATAACTGCACCCCTGGGCACCGGTCTTGATGGTCGAGTGATACCAATATGGCATAAAAATAATAGTCCATCCATGGAATGGTACATGTGTATGGCCTTGGGCCTCTACATCGTCCCTTGGGATGGAATATCGCTCCTTGGAGCAACGTCATATAGCCTTGTAGGCGGCGGAAACAACTAACCTTGGGGTGGTTACGGAAGGCTCCTAGGTGAGGGCAATCCCAGCCGTGTGCTATCTGCGAAGCCTCGATCCTGAGCGCACTCAAAGGTGTGTGCGGCCTTCTGGCCTAACGCAGCCTTTTCTGCCCCTAGAATAATCTGTATAGCTGCTAGTAAGAAGCCCAAAAACCCGTGTACCTGTCTATCAAAGGATCCTAATAGTGATCGTAATCTATAATTGTATAGATCGGATAGGGCAGTGCAGGTAGCCTAATATTAATACGAATGTCTTGCTCGGAAAACTATGACTCATAAGCAGCGTAGGGTTGCAGACGACCAGTACTTAGTTCTTTGCTTAAAGAACCACTGTAGGGCTTGCTACTGATCAGGACATAGCGGAGGCGGTCGGCCCCCAATCCCCACGGGTGCCCTCTTTGAAACTCTTAGCACAGAGGGTAATGCGTACTAACATGGTTCTAGTCCTTTAAACCTTAACTTGAGTACGATTCGGATCTTATATATGTCTGGATAATTCCTAACCTTGTAGGTAACTTTACATAGACTTAGCCACTCACAGCAACTTGTGCACAGGCACCATTATAGGAGCGAGTGGGCGGTGTCAGCCGCCCTCAGCGCTAATAGATCCCTTTGTGGGTTTAATACAATTCACTCTTGACCTGACAACCAAGATGAACTACGGGCAGCTTTGTTATGATGAATACTAAGTCAACTGGAACTGACAGTCACTGGTAATGGCTAACTAGATGGCAGGTTGTCACTCGGTTCACTAGACAACCTAGTGTGACTCTATAGTATGTCCATCCTATCTAAATTTCTATCCCCGGGAGTGAGGGTGCGCCAATGGGCTACGGGCATGCTTGGCCCGACAATACAAGCAAATGGTAGTTATATCACCTAGTTGTGCCTATGTTGTTCAACCTAACTCGGGCCATGCTATCCCGAGCTTCTAAGGTCTAGGCACGACAATAAAACATCTCATTCTACTAACACGATGAAGGCTGAAGAATAGAGGAGTTCCTACGATGCTTCTAGAGTGTGTCACACTTAACTGTTCTTTCCGTCAAGGGATACTGCGATATAATCTTTATACGTTTTCGCAACTAACCATAACATATGCTTGGCAATCTACAGTAGCAGCTAATTACGACATACACAGTCCTTATATACTAGAAGCTGACTAATTACATATATAATATCATTATCTATGTTTAAAACATTGGTCGTATCACTATACAATGAGAATAACCTTGTTGAAGAAATAAGTCTTAACATACCTCGAATGCCGACTTATGTTCAGCTGGTGAGTTTCAACTTGCGATTGGAGGTTCTTTCCAACTATAACCTTTACACTGAGAGAATACAACTAATTTCAATATTAAACTCGGCTAATATCGATAACTTTCGGTAATAGAATTAACTATAATTCGACTTTGAATAACTCTGACCGAAAATCTATAATTACTCGAAGGAGTTCAAGAAGGAAAGTGCTTACCTAATTCTTGCGGCCGTTTAGAATCCAATTTGGAACAATTCCACCAACTTTTACTCGGCGGAGTTGATTTTCCGAGGAAAGTTTTGAAAATATCTCCCATAGTAATGCTTCCCGTAGGCTTAGGAATCGTTACCCCTGAAGTTAATTTGCGTTGGATGGTGTTTAGTGATGTAATCAGTGAAAAGTCGATGAATAGTTGTGGTTCTCTCTTCTGGCCCAGGACCTCTTTTCAAATGAATTAAAAATGAAGTGAAGGGAGTATATATATGTTTAGGACGGTGGTCGAGGTGTGCCTCGCGTCGCCCAATGCGCCACAAGGTCCCCCCGTCGTGCCTTCCCCATAACGACAATTGCACGGCATGGCGCGCCTCTCATAGCGGCGGTGGTGCAGCGCGCCGCACTGGCCAAGGCTTTTCTGAGGCTGTCACGTGCGTAGTTTGTCCCCTGCTGACCTAACCTTTCCCAAACCTGCTTTCAAGTTTTCACACGCATCGGAGCTCTTCACCCTCGTTACAAATCCACGCGTACGCCTACTAACCATTGACATTTACGGTGTAACATCAAGAAATTCTTCTATGAATTTTTCTTTTTAATTTGGAAAAAAAACCTTTCATTATGCGGAAAAAGTTTTCTTTTCCTCTTTTACATAAAAATTTCCCCTTTTTCATAATCACGATAGTTTTTCTTTTTCATAAAAGTTTTTTCCTTTTTCATAATCACGTAAGTTTTATTTTATTTTATTTCCTTTTTTAATTATCTTTTTTCCTTTTGATAGTAATGCTCTTTATATCATATATTTTTAAATTCTTTTCAATGTATAAATCTTTCACACACACAAAGGTTATAATTACCATTTAGTCCTCCAACTCTTCTACATCAACACTTTTGATTATCTCCAACCTTATATGGTTTCGTGTTAATCAATATTTTTCTTCTTTTTTCATATATTGTGATTTTTTATATTGTGGATTTGAAAAGACAATAATAATTGTTAAATCAGCTCCAGTTGGTTATATTCAAAATAATTGCTTAGATTGTCTCTTTTAGTTGAGTCTAATATTGATACTATATTATCTACTTTAATTGTCTTATATTGGTATTGTATGATTTAAATTTTGTGTTATTTATGTGGCATTCTTCATCTACTCATACATTCACAGGTTTCACGACCCAAATTGGCGGACCGTGCGGGCACTACATCGACTCTGCTCGATAGGAAAGCCCCACTTTGAATAGTAGTAATATTTAACTCTCATAAATTTTTACAAGTCAACAATGTTTTGAAAGTTCAATAAAATTCTTCTCAAAAACTGACTCTCCCAAAAATCTAGTTTGGATAGGTATAAGAGCTCAAAACAGAATATCGACAAATAAAAAAGACACAACTTTGCCAGCGGAGAAAATATGGAAGCTAATACGAGTCATACGTTAATCATGAAACTTCAACCTTCACAATCTACTAGAAAGGTGTAGCAAGATAATCGATTACATCACACGTAGTGATAGGCATCATCAGCCGACTACAATTAGTTTATGTAACAACATAAAATTAATATGCAATTAATAATTCAGTTTAAGCAACCACTCAAAAGTTTATAAAGAAAATTTCTTTACTCTTCATTTACGACAGTTATTTAACCATGCATCAGTATTTCTCTATCAGCTTAGCCTTTAAGGATGGTCTGCACACTGTTAGGCCTCGCTGCAGTAACTTGACTGTTGTCGTGGTCTCTCCGCAATGGAGATTCTATTGCTGCAGCGGTACTTTTCTAGGTAGTAACTCTGCCGGTAACCTTACTTCTTTCAACAATTCATCAATTACACAAGGCCTAACATCACACAAAACTTACAGCAATCTATGCTCAATTAATTATCCCCTTCACCACTTTTTATCTTATCACAATCATTCAATTTATTCTCTTTTATAGAGCATTCTCACGGTCGGGAAGTAACCCGGCAACAATATGTAAATCACGTTGCAATGGTTGTGCACACAAATATTAACTCATAATCAATTATTTCATCAAACACCATGACTTACAATACTAGTAAGATACAATTATGCGGAAAATCACATGCACACTAAACATATGGTAAATAAATTGTCTGTCATTAATTTCATCTTATCAAATATCTATACCCATATCGATATCATACATGTCACTGGACTCTATCACATAGCCGTATGTATATCAAACATACCTGTACTGATCTTTGTCTCTTTGCGTCATGTGTATATCAAACTTACCTGTACTGATCTCTGTCTCGAAGTCGTATGTATATCATGACATGCACTGTCTTGATCTATTGTCCTGCATCATACCATACGGTAATGTGTCGGAGCACACGTCTCTGTCACATCACTGTACATACATGCCATAGGATCTTATTTCTGCCCTTCCAGTCATGACCTACATGGGACTACAGAAATTCATATACGTACATCCAGTAGTATGAATCTCTCATCATACCTCTACGTAATATTCCATATCCATACCAAACCGTATGAATATTTAGTCATACCTGCCTGTGTACTCATTCATACTGCTCGCCCAGATGCTCACCTCGAGCATGAGCTACTCATATCCAAGTACTCATACACATATTTTCGCTCATTCGGATGCTCACTACCTCGAATAGAGCCTCTCATCTCGAGTAGAATTAGCACACCAATCTCATTCACGTTTGCTACGGGATAAGAATCTATTATCCCTCACTCATCAACATACGCAACATGATATCAACCAGTCAACTCATATGAAAACTCGGGCAAACTCATTTATCAACCACGGATCCTCAACATAGCGTTCATACATTATGCTTCATCAACTCATTGACCAATTAGAAAGAAGTAATGAATCAACAATAAGCAGCATATTTATCATGCAATTTCACTCAGTCAACTAAGGTGACCACTCAACAAGATATATAAATCAACAATCATCAGCCTGAGTTCATCAAGTGTTCCATTAGGTCAACACATGACACCACGTAAGGCGCACATTGTTTTATCTCAATTACCCATAACTCTCACCATGACAATTATCGCAGTGAGCTTCTCAAACCTCATCTACAATCATATAAGATATCAATATTATTCTACACGATCAAGGAACGAAGACCCATTAGCTATACTCACAACTCACCATATTTACCAGAGTTATCTAGTTTAGAGGTGATTCTTCCTATATGGTTATTCATTAATTTATTAGTCATTAATTCCAAAATATGTAGTCTCACTTTTAACCAGAATTCACAGCAAGCCATCAGCAGGATATTATTCACAATTTCTCTGGCTAAATTTACAGCCTCTTATTACCTGAGGACCCACCATTCATTCGAGTTGTCAACCTTGTTGTATAGCCTTAATTCTCGATTTTTTTCATTTTAAGACAGGTTTATTGGTCAAATTTTGCCCCATTAGTTTTTATATTTTTAAAAAGTCAATTCCTTAACACCATAAGATTAACTAGATAAAATCGATTCCCAACTCAACCTGGTTAACTATGAATTCTACAATTACTTGATCTTTCCTTACACCTCGGATTTGTTCTAAGCTAGTTAATTTTACATCACCGATTCACCTTCACCATTCATGGCATATAAAAGGACACCAATAAGTTCACATAACCCCATTAGGTTTATTCACCTCACTTCTTTCTTGTTCCTCTCCTTTTATACAATACATGCACAAAGATATATTCACAATTTATACCATCAAAATATACAAACAATAACAACTACAATCATATGTCATCAAAACCTGCAATCAAGAATATCACATCAAAACTCCACTACCAAGATCATAACATCAATGACACATTATCAAGAATATCTAATCAAGAGTACTTGTTAAAAACATCACATTAAGAGTGCACCCCCATTATTAATCATTAATTAGATTTACTTTCCCACATGTTCTCATACCTAGGATTAATCCTCCCATTCTAGTTACGTCCTTTGCAATATTTCATCAAGTCATTATATTTTATGATCCCTCTACCCTCATTGATTGTACATCAATAGTACACACGTAATCGATTCACTAATTGGTCAACATAAAGGTAAACCATAACCTACCTGGATCGCGGAGCTAGAACGGCCGCAGTTACTCATGAGAATTTGCAGTATCAAAGCGTCAGAATGTTCAAATTCTAGAAATAAGACATTAAGGAATCAATCAATAGGCTACTTATTCGATTCAAGGGTTTGGGAACTCAACCCACTCCATTATACCCATTGCTTACCGTCTAATTCGATAATCACAGGACAAATTATCATAACCCAAATCTATAATGATCATTCCAATCTACTTCATGAAGTTTTTACTCCTCTAACCCTCTTAAGCTGACTTTTAAGATTGGGGTTCAAATTCACCCTAATTCTAGGTGTCAAACTATCACTAGAATAATGTTCTATAATTAATTCACCCTCGAAAGTGTTAATTTACCACTTTTATGACTAGGAATCAACACCCAATCATTCTCATAACCCTATCCATAGTTTTCACAAACCTAGGGTTTTAATTTAGGAACTCACCATTAGCGATTATCTTTGATTTTGGGTGTTAGGGAATCGAATGAGGAAAAGAAAGAGCTAGAACTCATACCTCGGAAAGGAGAAACTGCTTAGCCCTTAGAAAATCGTCCTTCTACTCTCAAAGCTCATGCCTAAAAATAATAGGGTGAAAAACCCCAAAATTCTGACTTAAATTGACTTTACCGCCTCGCGTCAGTTGCATTAGTATTCTCACACCAACGGTCTGCTATAGTGAAGGATCCTTCACCATAGCAGTCACTTCTTGGGATGTGAATCATCTCATTAAGTCAATTAATAAAGCAATCTCTTATTATCAAAAGAATAAGCTAGACTACAAAATTTTGAATCCTTACGCCAATGTCGTCGAGGCTCTATAACAATTGGACGGAATTCGTTACAACAAGTTCATCTAATCAAGTAATGTGATTTCTTCATCTCATAAAAATAATTTTTATATAATTATAACTCTTATGCACAATTTATTTTAGATAATCTTGTAAAGAAATATGAAAAAAAAAATTGTGAATAAATTGATTCTAATTAACAATTTAAGATAATATTATTCTTATTGGATAATAAAGGTCTTAGTAATTGGAGTTGAATTAGTAGAACAATATAAAAAGGAAATAAAGGAAGGCACTCAAATGACTATAACATTAGTCAACGAGGTAACAATTGATTTTTCATATTATATTTTATATTTTTATTTATCTATTTTAATTTTATTATCTATTTTATTTTATATTCTTATATATATGTTTTTTTATCATTAAAATTTAATTTTTTGCAGGGCACAAAAGTTCATGCTATACTTTTCATTAATGATATTCCAAAGTGAAAAAATATTTAAATTAAGACAGATCATTACGTCATAAATGGATGCATTAATAGTATTAATTCTAATTTTTTATATCGGTAAACAAGGAGATTGAAGTTGTATTTAAAGACAACACTATAATTCAAGACCACAATAGCCACTTTTCTATTGCTTTTCAGCAATTTTATTTCATTTGAAGATGCAATACAATCTTCGAATGGAACAATCTTTCAATATTTTTAGATTAGATCAACTAATCTAACATTCAATACTCATGCATAATATTCTCTATTGTCACGACCCGAATTTATGGGTCGGGATCGAGACACGAACAAGGAACCCCCGGAGCGCCAAGTCGACCCATGGCATTATCATAACATAAACTATCATAACAACATAGCGAAATCATTACTAAATGGAAGCTAACTGAAAGAGTCTAAATTAAAACCCAAAATAAAAAATCTCATAAAACTCTAATACAAGTTGATAATCTATACAAGTCTAAAAACCTCTACTAACTGACGAGTTGTTGGGACAGCTGACTAACTCCTAAGAAGTCTGGAAAGTTGAAAGCATAAATGAAATAGAAAACATAGATCGTGTCCTAGAGGAGTGAGGACTCCACCACAAGTAGCTAAGATGGGAATAAAGCATATCTAACCACGTGGTTGAGTCAGAAAACACAGATCCCTATATTATGAAATGATATAATACATAAAGTATGCGGTCGGTACTTGGAATTATGCGAGTATACGGGAAGCGTAAATAAACTAAAACATGCAAGTATACAAAGAAAGAGGTAAACTGAGTACATCACTAAACATATAGCCAGTGAAATACAATGACCTTATTTGAGATATACATGTATATATATTGACATGAATCTTTCTTTTTTGAAAAAAACATTTCTTGAAACACCTCAGACTAATGCATAGGGTCATGTACTGTATATATGCTAAATGCAGAAGTTGTAACTGATATCATACATTGTACTGACTATCTGCTTTGATAAGCAGAAATTTGAATTCTATATGATTCCGATTCAAGCGAAGTCTAAATCTATATGAAATTTGTTGACTGATATCATGGAGTGACTAAGGAGACGTTCTCTGCTATGGAGTGTCCCTGACTGAATAAGGGAAACTTTCTCTGTTATTGAGATTCCCTAAATGAACGAAGGGAAACATTATCTACTATCGAGAATCGGCGAGCTAAGGTAGACATTCTCTACTAATGAGAATCCTAAGCGAGCTAAGGGACCTTCTCTACTAATAAGAATCCTGTTTGAACTAAGAGACCTTCTATCTACTAATGAGAATCCCTGACCCCAGGCTAAAGGGGTCCATTCTCTGACTGACTGAGAGAAACATTCTAGGCTATGAAGAGTCAGATAAACTAGAACATGGAGGGCCCTAGTCGACGTCATTCATCTAGTCTAAGTTACTTGACTAATCGGAGACATGAAAGATCATCGTCATTCTTTATCATCACAGATTCTTATCATCATAGTCCCGAAATTAGGTTTAAATTATATATTCTACATTCATGAAACATCTATAGGATCGGATCATACTTTACACACATCCCTGACATTCAAAGTGCGGAGTTCGCATATAATGTATATCTTAGATTCATGTAAGATCCATAGGTCCAAGCATACTTTAACATATACCCGAATCATAGTGAAGGCACATACATGTTTCAAATCCACCAAACCCATAAGTTCCAATCATACCTCAACGCATCTATTAAATCATATATTTTAGATTTATGGAAAACCCTTATGACCGGCTCATGCTTTAAACATATATAATGAGTTTATGGTAAGAGAATGTGAATAATTAACGAAAACCAATTTGAAATTCTAGGCTAACTCATTTGAAAATTCTATAATCATGCTATTCCATAACAAGTACATAATTTGAGATCTTGAAAGTAATTTAGTAACATACATGACTATCATCATGATGGGTCTTAGAATTCATAGGAGGCATATGAAATTTAGTCCATAAATCAAACCCTAGAACATGCTTTCTAGAAAATCAAGGAATTTAGTTTTAATATCAAAATTGGGACACAAGGATGGAAGGAGATCCTTGTTGAAGTCCCACATACTGATTAAGAATGAATCCCTACTTGAACTGAACCTTGAAGCCCTTGAAGAAGTCCTAGGTGATCCTTGAGACTTGAGAGAGAGGAGGAAGAAGAGGTTGAGAGTGTCTTTGGTGAATCGAGGGTTTGAAGACTAGGAGAACCCTTAAAAACATCCCATCGGTACTCAAAAATGGTGTAGTTTGGAGTTACAAGCATAGAATTTTACAAAACACCCTTGAAAATTCACAGGAAAAATCCATACTGCCAGTCACACGAGGCACTCCACGAGTTGTAGGGTTGACAACGACTCGTGGTTTAAGTTGTGGGGTGTTGAAATATTCTCAAAAATTCCTCGAATGAATGACGACTAACTTCACGAGTCATTAGTTGGCTTAACGACTTGTGACTCCTTCCATGCCACTGAAGCCCAAAATCCTGCTCTTCCTTCCACGACTGACATGACGAGTTGTTACTTGATCTGACGAATCATCACTTCCCCTTATTGTCACCACTACCTTGGGACCGCTTTCAGATTTTGGCATTCTTCTGATCATCGACCTAATGGGTCGTTGCTTGTCTAATGACTCATCCAGACCTGTATTTCACCTGAACCTCACTTGCACCTCTTGACTGCTTGCCACAATTCCTGACCATGACTTGTTGGGTCACCTAAGGAGTCGTACCACGACTTGTTGGAGGTGAAGTGTCCTACTTTCTTGAATTCTTTCTTTAATTCTGGGTTCTAATCTTAGAAATTTTCAGGGTGTTACAATATCTACCCCTTGGAACATTTTGTCCTCTAATGTTGGCTAAACATGCTGAAAAACTGGAAAGAAGCGTATCCCAAATCACCATTCATTTCTAGTGAAGGCAGGTGAGTGTCAGACAAAGTGCGATCCTACCTGGCTAAACCTGTTTGATCCTTACATGTATAAGGTAGCAGAGGATAAAGACATGAAACTGGCATGGAACTGGGTAGAACACTGAGAAGGATTCTTTCCTTCTAGCGCTTGGTAGTACGGGTGAGCCATCATTCTCAAATCGCTTTATGATGCGAGGCTAGAACTTCATGATATCTAGTCTAACTAAAGTGAGGGACTCATGAACTGAATCATTCATGACATCTAAAACTGAGCACATACATGAGGTACCTTTATCTACTAAGATACTAAAGTAACTTCTAAGGGTTGAGTTCGAGATGAGCATGTTTGGAAGACATAGTTAACACACAGCTGGTTTATAACATAAAGATGAACCTTAAGGATTCACCAGAAAGGCTAGCATCGCTGTTTGAAGCGACTGTCTAGAAATTATGGAGTCTGAACATAAGAATGGGTAGAGCATAGCTTCAACTGAAATAAAAAGGAAATTATCGCTTGAAGGTTTGACATGTTGTAACTATTAGAATTTGAAACTCCTATCATATTCAAGATTCGACTTGTCTCACCCAGACTTACCATCTCCCTTTAGCTTTAAGCCATCATTCTAAGGCCCCTAAATCTTTCTTATGGTTGGGGCTAAACCATGAAACTCTTGCTTCTCCTCCACCTCTAACATTCACTACAAACCTGTTACTCTGACTATTCACACCATACATCAACAATCTCTTCTCAACAAACATCACGGAAAGCTTCTTATTGAATACTAGGGTTATGAGACTATAACAACATGTAAGTGACATGAAATTCATAGCAGCACCTATGACTACTTCTGGTGACTTGCCCTTATCTTGATCTTTGTAAGGCATAGGAGCGGTTTTGGCGCACCACTGCGCTAGATGATGCACCCTTCTAGAATGGGCGGTTCACATGAGCTACTTAAGGAGGTGGTTCGAGCTCTACCTCTCTCCTCGCTTAGCTGATGCACAATCTTGGTGCTTATAACCCAACTTGCCGCACTAAAAACAAGCATTTGAGTCGGCCATGCATTCCCCAAAATGGTGCTTCCCACAGCTCTTACATGCTGGATAGGTAATCTCACTTACCTTGGATATGCAGAACACTGGTTGTCGAGAAGGTGCTGGGACTGATGATCTGTTTGGAGCATGAGAGGTCTCCACCACTTGGCCTTTAAGGGAAAACTCTAAAATCTCATCGACTAGCCCTCTTGGCCTCTTTATCTTTTTCTTTCACCTGTTCTGCTTCTATTCGTTGAGTGAATATCACCAAACGTGAAAAGTCTATATCCTTGTGCAACATGGTGGTCCTGCACTCTTTGACCAAAGTCGACAATCCATTCACGAACACAACTCCACATAGGCCCTACGGTTGGCTACCATCTAGATGCATACTTGGACAACTAGGTAAACTCCAAAACATACTCCTGGACAACCATGTTTTCTGTCTCAGTTGATGAACTCTACCGCCTTTGCCTCCCTCAATTCCCTAGGGAATAAACACATCCCGGGAATGCGAGTCATAAACTCATCCCAACCTACGGGGGGCTGCTCCAACTCCACGACTATCTCTCCCTTTGAAAACCATATGACGACTCCCTTTCAGTTGGTAGGAGGCTAAGTCACTCTTCATTTTCACGTCACCCCCTATAGTTTGGGTGATCTTCTGGGTCTCCTCTAAGAACTCATACGGGTTCTTTTCCCACCTTTGACCCTAAAATTCAGTTAGATTCATTATGAGGAAGTCTCTTACCTAGGTTTGCTACATTTCCCATTCTGGGGAACATGAGACATTGCCACCACTGATTAATCTGCACGGTCATGGCCTGCGCCAACATGTGAAGGCTTCCCTAAACTGGCATGAGTATTGGTCATCTACTCCGGGTTATTTGAAGTGGTGGGGCTTGCTAGCGCCCATTACCATTTCTTATTCCATTCCTTCATCTGGGAGGCATTATCTGCGAACGCATAAAGAACGAGTCAGGAGAGAAACTATTAGAGTTTCATACTCTACGCACGATCATAATCATGAAGAAAACATTCCTAAAATGTCGTAGCCTCTTCGTCATAACTTTTGCGCGCTTCAACCATAGAAAAAGCTCTACTTAACTTACGGCGTTCAGATACCCTAGGACACTTCAAAACCTAATGCTCTGATACTAAGTTTGTTACGACCCGAACATAGACCCATATTGAGACACGGAACAAGGAACCCCGAGAAGCCCCAAGTTGACCCATGGCATAATCATAGCATAACACTATCGGAATAACAACTAAATCAAAGCGGAAGCTAACTGAAAGAGTTTAATTTAAAACCCAAAATAACAAATCTCCCTTAAAACTCTGATACAAAGCTAAATCTGTCTATACAAGTCTGAAAGTCTCTACTAAGGCGATGAATTCTTGGTACAAGCCCCGGAAGCTAACTCCCTAAAGTCTGTAAGTTGAAACCATAAATAAAATAGAAAACATAGATCGCATCCTCGAGAGATGAGGACTCACCGCAAGAAACTGAGATGGGAATGACGCATATCTAACGTGGTTGAGTCTGGAAACCTGAATCTATATCATGAAACGATATAGTACATAAAGTATGTGGTCAAACGGTGCTTAGAATGTCTTTTGAGTATGCGGGAAGCGTAAATAAACTAAAACCTTGCAGAGAAGTATACAAGAAAGAGGTAAACTAAGTACATCACTAGACATATAACTGAGCTGAAATACAATGATCCTGTCTGAGATATACATACACATACATACATATATA
Organism: Datura stramonium; assembly: GCA_018107945.1. Taxonomy (NCBI): domain Eukaryota; kingdom Viridiplantae; phylum Streptophyta; class Magnoliopsida; order Solanales; family Solanaceae; genus Datura; species Datura stramonium. Next base: position 362,014 of record JACEIK010000263.1, read on the forward strand.
TATATATATATATATGTTGACATAAACCTTCTTTTGAAAAGAAAACATTTACTAAAGCATACTCGGAACGATGCATAGGGGTCATGTAATGTACATATCTCTTTGAATACTAAAGTTGTAACTAATATCATACACTGTACTGACTATCTATTGATAACTGAGACTGAATTCTGCTAATCTGATTTAAGTGATCACGAATCTATATAGAGCCGGCAGCACAGTATCATAGGCCCGAGCTAAAGGAAACGTTCTCTACTGGAGTGTCTCGACTTCCTAGGAGACTATGCTATTGAGACTCCCTAACTGAACTAAGAAACATTCTTTGCTAATGAGAATTCCTGGGACAAGGCGGACATTCTCTACTAACGGAATCCACAGGCGAGCTACGAGAGACCTTCTCCGCAAATGAGGAATCCCTAACTAAGCTAAGGGAGACATTCTCGGCTATGGAGAGTCAGATAAAATAGAACATGGAGGACCCTAGTCTGATGTCATTCGTGTCTAAATGTTACTTCAGCTAATCAGAGACATGAGTGTTCAAGCTAATTACATCTGCGAATTCATTTAAAAATCGATCAAAGCTACTTTCTACTATCAACAAGCCCTTAGATGCGAAGATCATCATCATACTTTAATCATCATAATTCCTTATCATCATAGTCCCGAAATTAGAGTTTAAATCATATATTCTACATTCATGAAATATCTATTGGATCAGATCATACTTTACGCACATCCACAACATTCAAAGTACAAGTTCATAGCATAGGACATATATCTTAGATTCATATAAGATCCATAGGTCCAAGTCATGCTAATATATACGAATCGTAGTGAAGGCATATACATGTTCAAATCTTACCCAAGCCCATAAGTTCCAATCATACCTCAACGCATCTGTTAAATCATATATTTTAGATTTACGGAAAACCCTTATGATCGGCTCATGATTTAAACATATATAATGAGTTTATGGTAAGAGCATGTGAATAATTAATGAAAACCCATTTGAAATTCTAGGCTAACTCATGGTGAAAATTCTATAATCATGCTATTCCCAAATTAAGTACATAATTTGAGATCTTGAAAGTAATTTCCTAAGCATACATGACTATCAATCATGATGGGTCTTAGAATTCATAGGAGGCATATGAGAATTCGTCCATAAATCGAACCCTAGAACATGCTTTTCTAGAAAATCAAAGAGATTTGGATTTTAATATCAAAATTTGGGACACAAGGATGGAAGGTGATCATGTGATACCCCACATACCACCTGATTAGAGGAAAAATTCATGTGCCAGTCACGAGGCCACTCCACGAGTTGTAGGGTTGACAGCGACTCTTGGTTCCAAATCATAGATTGCAGGGAAATATTTTCAAAAATTCCTCGAATGGATGATGGCGGCTTCACGAGTGGTGTGACATGACTCGTGACTCCTTCCGATACCACTGACCCAAAATCCTTCTCTTCCTTTCCACAACTAACATGACGATTGCTACTTGATACGATGAATCGTCCCTTTCCTCATTATCTGCTTGCCTTAAGAGCTCTTTGAATTCTAGCATTCTTCCAGCACGACCCGATGTAGCAGTTCATTGCCTGCCTAACGACTCGTCAGGTCATCTGTTGTCACTAAACTTCACTTGCACCTCTTGACTGCTTGCCACAAGTCTGACCATGACTCGTTGGGCCACCTAATGAGTCGTACCACGGCTCGTTATGAGGTGGAATTTTACTTTCCTTTTTGAATTCTTTCTTTAATTTTGAAGTCGATCCTAGAAACTTTTGATATTTACATATTTACTTAATATAATATAATCCCTCAAAAATGTTGATTGAATTTTATACCCTATATTAAAAGACTCTACGATAGATAAAATTATCATATACTATTTTTATAGAATTACTATTTAAAACAAAATAAGTATTAAATTAAATAATAAACAAATAAATATTAATTTAATTAAATTTTTAATTATGTGTTTATTTTTGTATTTTAATTAAATTACATGTTTTTTTTGTTTTTTTAATATTTTAAAATTAACTAAAATTTTGCTTCTTAAATTTTTCTTATTTGAACTATATTAAAAAGTCCTAACATAAGACTTTAAAATGTAATGACTTATATATCATTAGAGGGAAAACGAACCTAGAATATTCTAACGAGGCTAGACAGTAGTTAGAGAGGTGTTGTGGAATAAGCTAGTGTGAGTTGATGATTTGCAGAGTTACTAACACTACAGGGACTGACTGCGGCCCATTAGAATTCCCTTTAGCAGTGGACCTAGTGATGCTTGAAGTCCCCGTCATAATAGACCGGAGGCTGTGTCGGATCCGCTGTAGTAGTGTTTCAACCGCCATGGCAGGTCCATGAGCGGAAATGATCGTTGTAGTGGACGATGAGAATCAAAAGTGAGTTTAAGTGAGATTTATGGTTATACCCCATTGAATTTTAAAACACGAAGGGTTAAGTTACTGAAGGCAATTTTCTCTCCCGGAGCAATTGAATTTTTCTTTCCAGAGTAAGTCTCTTGAATTCTGATCTCTATGATAGATTATGTTGACTCACAAGTTGAGGCGCTTTAATGGTGATTTTCTAAGCTAAGAAATCCTAGGTTGATAAACTACGGTTGGATCATTGGAAGCTAATGAGTGGTTTGATTAGAGGTTTATAGGGGTAATGATCATTCCCAAGGTTTAATTGATAAAGAATGTGGGTTATGCGGAAATTGAGACCTAGAACTAGGTGAAATTGGGGTTTTACTCTTAAAATTGCCCTGAAGGGAAGGGTTTGAGTTTCTAAGGCCGTTGTGTGGGTGAGTAGTCACGCCCCGCCACAGGGGTATGGCTTGGCTTTGGTGCCTAGTGGGACACACAGGCCCTTCTTGGTGGGCCTAGGCACATCTGGTGCCTGGCTAGCACTAACTTAGGTTTCTGGAAACGAAGGGCTATACCAACAGTGTAAACACGACTCCAAGAGCCAGCTAGACTATGCCACCTTGCATAATAGCAGTGGCAAACATACTCACAACAAGGAACCTGTGCGGGCCGACAAGGCCACCATGCTGTCTAGTCATCTGAAACTCAACATAGGGAATACTGAAAAGCTACGTGACCGACAAGGTCACCACTACTATCAAGTTATGGCCCCACCACGGCCAACATAAGCAGTGCTAACGGCTATAACAAGCGCATGACCTCACACGACCACGGCTCAGCCACGGGGAGATAAATTTGAACAATCTGCAAGCCTCTATGAGTAATAATAAATAGTCAGGATAGGGCCCATTCCATCTTGTACAACAAAGGAAAAGAGCTACACCTGCGGAAATAAGACTGGGATGACGGGTGGTGACTCTATAGTGTTTGGAATCTGGGGATCACCTCCTCGTGCATGGTACAGGTATGGTAATATGGCGCCCCACTGGGCGTCGGTACTATTTGATGTTGGGTACATACAAGCTATTTGAAAACAAGCTGAATATAATGAATATAGATAACATAACTAGCGAGTTATGCAGCCCTTAGCGGGAGATAGCCAGATAAGCGCCATGGCGGGTCCCGGGCTTTACTGTCGCGATGAGCGGGGAGCGTACCTGTAAACGTGACAGCCTGCTGTCTATTAACTAATATATAGCACATAAATAGATATACAAGTAGCAAGCAAGAGCCAATACCAACCCCCATAAGCCGGATGGCGCCCGAGCAAGCAAACAATCTATATACCCCTACTAGATTCAAACAAATACAAAATAGAATTACTCCACTCGTCTGCTAACTAGAGCACCTCTGCCGGCCCCCTTGGGTCTCTGGCTCAGGCCATAGCCTCAGATACAAATAGCATGTGTACGGTCGGAGGACTCTATCTTGTATTTGTAAGCGAGCGCTGTTTGCTCCTGAGCTTAGCTCAACGGGGCTATGCAATGGCGTAGTCTTTGATCGGTGATATAGGGAGCTTCATCCATCTTCGTCCAAACTGGGGATGGCATGCCCTCTTTGGAGTGGCGTAAACCCACCCGGCTCGGTGGGACACGATTACTAACCCGGGCGGCGAGGACTCTCAACGGGTGCCCTCCACGGCACGGCCAAGTCTCAACAAACAATAGCACATATATAACAAGCATGTTTAGCTGAAAAGTACTAGCAAAATCTGATTTCTTATTGATCTCTTTGCAGTATCTTCATTCTTATCTTTGCTTTTATGCGAATTTGTGATCTTTATGTAGCTATAGAAGCTAATGTAGCCAAGATACTATACGTACATTTTGGCTAATGCAGCAGCCAAGATATCATGCATGCAGGCTAATGCGCGCCGAGGATCTTGTCTGTCTATCTGATTTTACTTTGCTAACTTTTATTACAGATATACGTATCATATTCTAAAAACATACTTGCTAATCACATGCGGCTAAGGCGGATCACAGGATGCTAACTCGCCATTTGGCGCATAGCACTACTAACTTTCGGGTAGTGCGATACAGCAGCATAACCAGATTTACTGAACTTACTCAATATTCAATATTCAACTCAGGAACTCAATTACGGAGTTTTACTATGAACTACTAGGCTAAAGCTACTAACTTGCCGAAGCACTGGCTTTACATGCCTTGGCCTCGAGTTATCCGGCGCATCGGACGAGGCTCGGTCGGTCTCGGCTGTTTCTCCCAATTGCATTCATATACACGTCAATTAGTACTAAGTACAACACTATTACGAAAGACAACGTCACTATCAATATATTTATAGCCTAAATTATAGGGCATCGAAGAACGGTCGAAAACTTACTATTTTTCGAAGTCCGAAGGGAGAAGTATTCACTTTACGGCTAGGAGCACATTGACACAAGTTTGGAGCAATTCTACTTACCTTAGTCCGGTAGCTCGACGATTCCGTGGCGACATTCATGAAAACAAAATCATTAGGAATGCTCCCTGCTCTTTAAATACCTAGGTACCTGAGGTTAATTTGGACTTGGACGACATTTAGCGGCGTAATCAGACGATATTTTAATTCACTCTTCGTCTTCTCTCTGTCTTCTCACGGTTGCAGAATTATCCCAAATGATATATATCACTTAAAACCAGAAGTGGGGCTTTATATACTTGGGCCTGGTTAGTCCCCGACGTGTCACGGAGCCAACGCGGTGGCCCGCCTCTTTGACACGGTGCCATCGCGGAGGGCTGCGCCCCGGCTCCTTCCGCGATGGTCCTATAGGTTCACGTCCGATCTTTTTCCGGGCCTTTTTCTAGCACGTATGGCTTTCAAATATGCTTAACCAAGGCGCGAATAGGCCATCTAGGTGCGCGAGAATCTCGGGATGTAACATTCTCCCCTTCTTAAGAACATTCGTCCTCGAACAAAAGCGCTATCTAGAGGACTACTCCAACTAGCTCAACTTATTTAAGGAAAATTTTGGCGAGTTTCTCTTTGTAATATGGACTATCCCAAAACACGAAACATAGAAAAGTCCAATACGGGTACTCCACCTTGATACTATAGGATTCATTGATAGCTAAACATCAATCTTTCTCATTTATACATATACAAACTATAAGATACTGCATGAAAAACTACTAGTATACACAACCAGCACATTAGGCCTAGAACAAGAGTAAGGATATCTAGCTTTCATATTTGCCTCCGCCTCCCACGTCATCTCCTCTCGGTTCACATTCGCCACAATACTTTGTGAGACTAGCAATATCTTTAGTTCTCCAGCTCTGCGAATCTGTCTGTACGGATGGCTACTGGAACCTCTTTATAGGCCGGCTCTTACATGCTGGATATCACAGACTGGGGCTGCTCTTTGGGCCAATTGTCTCTGTTTCCTCAGCATGGATACATGAAAGACCGGATAGACGGATTCTAACTCACGAGGCAAGTTCAACTCATATGCCACTTGGCCTATTCTTGACGAATGCGATAAGGCCCAACAAATCTTGGGTGAGCTTACCTTTCTTGCCAAATCTCATTACCCCTTTCATCGGAGATACTTTCAAAAATACCCAGTCATTCACATCGAATTCCAAGTTTGCAACGTCGCTTTTTATCACATATGATTTTACGGAGGCTGCGTGGGTTAGTGGCGTTCTCGATAAGCTTTACCTTCTCCTCGGCTATTTGAACAATAGTGGCCCAATCAGCATTGATTCTCCTATTCAAACCAGCCAATCGACGATCTGCATTTTCGCGTATAATGCAAGGCGCCATCTTCGGATGGTCGAGGTGATAGCTATTATTATAACAGAAACTTCGATTAGAGGCAAATGCTCATCCCGGCTACCACCAAAAATCTATAACACACATCGCAACATGTCTTCGAGCGTACGAATAGTGCGTTCAGCTTGTCCATCTGTCTGAGGGTGGAATGTTGTACTCAAGTTAATCTCACATTGCCAGACCTCTCACGAAACATTTTGCCAAAATCTAGCGAAGTAAATTGTGCTCCTACATCACGAAATAATGGATACGGCACTCCATGCAATCTGACTATTTCTCTGATATACAACTCAGCATAATCTTCGGCCGAGAAGGTAGTTTAACTGGTAGGAAATGAGCTGATTTTGTCCTTTTGTCAGCTATCACCCATATGGAATCATGTCTATGTCTGAAATGCAGGTAATCACCTTACAAAATCCCATATTCACTTTAGCATTTTCGGAAGGCCTCATTTATGTCACGAGTTAACCGCCTTCGGGTTTCTGTGTTCTGCTTTCACCTGTTGGCAGGTAGGATACTGGGCTACAATTCAACAATTTCTCTTTTCATACTTGGCCACCGGAGTTCTCCTTAATATCATGGTACATTTTCATCGCATAGGGGTGGAGAGGATAGCGGGCGCAATGCCTCGTTCATATCTGCTTGGTGAAGCCACAGAAAACATCACGGGACACAAAGGCGGCCTTTACAACACAACACTCCATCCTCTGTTATCTGGAAATCTGGCGCTTTCCCATATGGAATAATGTCCTTAGTGGGTTAGTCAGGATCTTCCATGCTGTAGTTCTTTCACTTTCACAACTAAGGATGATATGGCGGTGTTCTAAATTACAACTCTATTGTCCTCTTGTTTTACTATACACGAACGGCTAGGCTGGCTAACTGATGTATCTCACACGACCAATTCATTGCTCGAGTTGCCAAATACGCCAAACTTCCCATGGACTTACGGCGAGAGCATCTGCCACAACACTGGCTCTTCCCGAATGATCTGAGAATATCACGTCATAGTCTTTTAACAACTCCAACATTTGACGATTATCGCGAGGTCAGCTCTCTCTGGGTGAAGATATACTGTAGGCTCTTATGATCTGTGAAGATATTCACATGGACGCCATACAAGTAATTTCTCCACATCTTTAAGGCGTGGATCACTGCGGCTAACTCCAGGTCGTGGGTAGAATTAATTCTTTTCGTGTTTCCCTCGGTACATGCGGAAGCATATGCAATCACCTTACCATGCTGCATCAACACACACAACCCCACTCAGTGCGATGCGTCGCAATACACCAAATAACCTACATACCTTCCGCAATGCTAACACTGGGGCGGAGGTTAATCTATCTTTCAGTTCTGGAAGCTCTTTGCTAGCATGCCTACGTCACTTTGAAACTTTCTTCCTTTGCATCGGTTTGGTGAGAGGTGCCGCTATAGTGAGAACCCTTCAACGAATCTCTGTAATATCCGCTAGCCCTAGAAAACCTAGAGACTTCAGTCGGAGTGATAGGCCCTGACCATGTTTTGGCTAGCCTATTTTACGCGTGTCCTTTGTATACCGACATCCGACACAATGTGCCCTAAAGTACTTGAGTTAAACGGAATTCACACTTGGAGAGCTTGCATATCTTTGGCGGTCCACTGAGAATGCGGAGCACGGTCCGTAAATGACCTAGTGATCTACTTCAGAGCGAGAATACACCGGAATATCATCAATAAACACAATCACGAATAGGTCCGGGTATGAATGCAGAAAATACTATTCATCGAGGTCCATAAATATTGCAGGGCATTAAACCAACCCAAAGGACATAACTAGAAATTCAAAAGTGTCCATATTCGGGTCTAAACGCCGTTTTAGAATGTCTCTTTCACGTACTCGAACCTGATATATCGAACCGCCAAGTCAATCTTGGAAAATGTCGGCTCCACATGGCGATCAAATAAATCATCTATTCGGGAAGCGGGTACTTGTTCTTCAACGTAACTTTATTCAGCTTGCCGATAATCTATAGACATACGGGCGAGCCATCTTTCTTCCACACGAACAATACTAGAGCACCCCATTGAGAGATGTTGGGCCTGTTGAAACCTTTATCTAGCAAATCTTTCCAGCCCCCGCTCCTTTAACTCTCGAGTTCTGCGAGGCCCATACGATAGGGAGGAATTAATGGGTGGTGTTGTTGAGCCCGCAAGTGTCTGGTCGTACAAGTAATACAGTGGCTCTTTTTAAGAACCCGGAATGTCGAACCCACGGGAATAGGAATATGGGGTGAAACCTTTTAGGTGTTAATTTACTACAACTACAGGTGAGAACAACGGTGTAAAGAAAGTTATTTGTTTTGGAACATATATATTTATATGAAACAAGCTATCTATACAATTGAGTCTTAACAATGGTTAATAGCATGCTGAGGTTACAAAGACATGTAAAGAAATGAACTATCGATATACGTGGTTTATCTTTCCTCCGGTTGCTGGTGAATAAGCCTATGGATTAAAACTCTCGTATTTAACCCAACTTAAGAATCATGAACCTTCCACCTACATTTCGTGATAAGAAGGAATTCAAGTTCTAGCATACAAAATAATTCCACACATGACTAATACGACTTTCAGGTATATTTCTATCCTGAAGATAAATCACAATTCCAATTTTCCCAAACCAAGAAAAGATCATATCCTATTAATTCACAACTTTCCAATTTCTTGCCCTCTCGGGTGAAAATGGACTTTTTGGATTTACATTAACATTGGCCAGATATTAATGTAGTAAGAACAAAAATTAAATAGAACAACCATGGAAGAAAAGAGAAAATAAACCAGCAATCAATAATTACATTGCAACACCAAGTTCATAACCTCAGCAAGAAAGAGAATTAGCCACTCATTTGTGGATTAAACATCATTAAATGAGTGTTAATCATACAAACAATTGAAAAAGGAAGAAAGGGAGAAAAAACCCTGAATTTCGTCCTCAAAACTGCCACTAACTCACTTCTTGCTCCACCAAGTCAGAATAATTAAAAATGCCCCTAAGTGCTCTATTTATACTAGGGATAAATTTTCCCGGAATAACAAGCAACGTGTCACGGAGTGCATCGCGAGCCTTGCCTCAGTGACACGGTCGCAAACGCGGAAGCCCTCACGGAAATTATAGCCAGGTAATTGCTTTAACGTGGCACGGCGTATCGCGAACTGGCAACGTGCCACGGTGCAATCGCGGACCCTCTCTGGAAATGCAAAGTGCAGAAGTTAATCCCAACGTGGCACGGCACAGTCGCGGACCCTCAGGGAAATTATTTGAATTTTATCGGGCGAGTGCATCCGCGATAGCAGCGTGTCTCCATCGCAGGCCCTTGTGATCCTTGCTTCCACCAACCGCTTCCTTTGCTCGTTCCCGAGTTCATCTTCGATTTCTCCCAACATGTCATTTTTCTTCACAAAAGCATGTTTTTCCTACAAAACAACGCTGTCATATTTGGTTAGTATAAAATCACACTTCCGTACAATTCACATGAGAATGTACACATGTTATTAACCAAACAAGGCAAAGTTATACATTTAGGAAATCAATTTGGCATATAAATATATGCCCCTTATCAAGTGTACGGTAACAAATCAATAGCAAAATCTATCTCCCTGTCTGGGGGAATACCGGGTAACTCATGCGGAAACACATTGAAGTCGTTCTGCCAAGACGGAGACTAGAGTGTAGGAGATTCTGCGAACATCACGAACCTGACTAGGTGGTAAATACATCCCTTAGTTATCAACTTCCTCATTTGAAGGTAGGAAATAAACCTACCTTTGGCGTAGCTGTACTGCCTTTCCTCCTGCTGCCTCTCACGGGAAGGTGGAGACCCGGTTGTCTTGGTCAACATTCTACATTAGCATAGCACGGCACTAACCAATCCATACAATTATGGAGATGAAGTCCTATCATTTCTAGCTCTACAGGTCTGGCTAAGTCGGCGATCAGAAACCTCTCACATGCACCTGGTAAATTCTGCTAGCTAATGTGAATACCGGCAGTGTGGACCTTTGAAAGGGTTGCTGTAATGACTCTGGTACGATATTAAACTTTCGTGCCACAAATGGGGTAATATATGACGAATGGATCCACGAGATCAATTAGTACATAAGCTTGGGGCATGAACAGATAGTCATCGTACACATTTACTACATCTGGAGACGCCTCGAGTCATGTCTCCTGGTAGTGCATAAGTACGGTTTGAGCCCGTACCTGGGCGGAGGCTCTGAGTCTACCTCGGCCTACGCTGCAGTGCGAGGGCCTCGCCCTGCCGAGGCTCTTGGGCTCGTGGCCTGCGGATCCATGTCTGACTGTCTCTGCCCTCCTACCCTCTGAGTCGGATAATCTCTCATCCGATGTCCCTCCTGCCCGCAAATATAACACCCAGAGGAGCATATCTCTACGGGTTTGGGTGTGTGGTCGGTGCGATAAGGGCGGGTGAGGGTGGTCTGCTGCCTTTCTCCCGCTACTCTGCTTGCGGGAATCTTTTGTTCTGGAACTGCTACCAGGCTCTGACTGCCTTCGACGAGTAGATCTACCTCGCTGCTGCTGCTGTGGTGGAGGTGGGGGTCTAGGGGATGTCGATAGTCGAGCACGGGTCACTGAATCTCCTCTTGGATATCATCGTCACGTCTCTGCGGGGCGTTGTTCCTGACTTATCTGTCTCTTGCCCTGTTGCCGCTGTCTAAGGCCTTCAATGGTCTGAGCAAAGGCCTGTACTCGGCATATCCATGTCCCTCTCGTAACGTAGCCGTCATGCATGCCTCGGTATATTGGGTTTAGACCCATAATAAATGCAGCCAGACTCCTAGACGGCATAGTATCCATAATCTTTGGAGCATAGCGAGGCTAAGGAGTCAAATTGTAAAGCACTCACGTACGCTCCTCGCCCCTGCTCCAGTGCAAAACAGATCCATCCGAGCCTGCCGGATCTCGTGGCAAATAGCAGTCCGGAAGGCCTCAGGAAGGCCTGGTCAGTCGGAGGGGTAACATCTCTCCCTTGGGACTTCTCCCAACTCTCGTACCACAATGCAGCTATATCCGTAACTGAAGCCACTGCCATCTCAACTGACTCTGAAGAGTCACATGCATAACCCAGAGAAAATCCTCTTCATCTGATCTAGAAAGTCTGAGGGGTCCTCACTTTGATCGACCTGTGGCTTCATGAGGGGACCAGTGCAAAAACTCGACACTGGAACTGCCTGACCCACCCTGAAGACTCTGTTGCTACAGGTGGCACTGACAGCGCTGTGTGGCCATCATTTGTGCCAACATAACTACAATGCTACGAACTTCCTGATCGATGGCGAGCACGGGGAATATCGGGCGGTGTAATTGCCCAACGGCTCCTGATGTGAGGGGCTGAGAGGGGTTGTGATGAAGCCTCTATATCGCCCGTCGGGCTGACTCGACTGAAACCAGGGCATCCTCTTTAGTGCCTTCTCCTATTTTCTTTGTGTCTAATCTTACTTTTACAGGGCGAGGTGTCCTTCAATCATCATTCTATCATAGACAAAAAGAATATAATAAGTTTTAAGGGACTCAACCCTATATTGTACCACTCTGCACGACTGACTGAGAAAAGAACCATCCTATCATGCCTTGCAGCCTCCTGCCTATAGTATGTGGTGCACAACACATCCCATAGACAAGACTCTACTTAACTTTTACAGCTTACGGACTCCACAGGACACGACCTGCTCATTAAGTTTGTCACGCCCGCCACAGAGTATGGCGGCACACAGTGCCCTAGTGGGACCCTGGACTGCTAGCCTGGTGAGCTCAAGGCATCTGAACACAGCTAAAAGCTCTAACTCAGGTTTCTGGAGAGCAAAGGGCTATATAACAATTGTAAACACGACCTCAGGCCATTGGGCCTATATCCACTGTGCCCAATAACGGCTAACCAGAAACATACTCACAACGGAACCTATGCTGGGCAGGCAATTACCATGCTGTCTAGTCATCTGAAACTCAACATAGGGAATGCTGAAAGCTACGTGACCGACAAGGTCACGCTCTTATCGGCTAACAACTGACTGCTAACGGCTATAACAAGCGCACGGCCTCGCACGACCGGCTCAATTGACCACGGGAGATAAATCGGAACAATGCAGAAACCTCTATGAGTAATAAAAGAAATGATCGGGACAGGGCCCCGACCTACCCATACTGTACAACAAGGAAAAGAGCTACACCTCTAGAAATCAGACTCAGGATGACAAGAGTGATGACTCTATAGTGTTGGAATCACGGGATCGCCTCCTCGTACATGGTACTGCGGGCAAGTAAATACGGCCTTTAGCGGGCGTCAGTACCGCTGGTACTGGGTATGCAAAGCAACTGAAAAACTGAATACAACTAAATATAGATGCCTGTGGAGTTACGTATAGCGAATAGCTGAATCTGAAAAGCTGACATAGGCCCAGATGGGCTTTACCCATGCGATAGGGCAGGAGCGTACACAGCCAGACGCGGTGGTCTGCTGTCTATTACTTCAAGTATATAGCACAAAAATAGATATACAAGTAGCAAGAAGATCAATACCAACCCCGTAAGCCGGATGGCGCCAAGCAAACAAACAATCTATATACCCCTACGGGTCAAAGCCGATAAAAATAAATTATCTGCTCATTCGCTAACTAGGAGCACCTCATGCGGCCCCCTGGGTCTCGGCTCGAGCCATAGCCTCCGTATAAATAACAGTGTCTGAGTCCGGAGGACTCCTGCTACTGTATCATGGCAGGCTGTTGCTCCCTAGGCGTTGCGCTCAACAGCATCTCTGTCTTGTCGTGTGATCGGCCCGATATAGAGCTTCATCCCATCTTTGTCCAACTGGGGTCGGCATGCCACTCCTTGGAGTGACGTAAAGCCCACCCGCTCAGTGGGCGACACGATTACAGCCCAAAGGCGGCGGGGACGCTCAGCGGGGTGCCCTCACGACCACGGCCAAGTTTCAACAAACAATAAACACATATGTAAGCATGTTTAGCTGAAAGTACTATACGAATCGATTTCTTATTACGATCTCTTTACGCTGTGATATACTGATTCTTATACTGCTTTTATACTGAATTTGTGATCTTTCTTCTCTCAGCTGAGCTAATCTGCAGAAGATACTATACATGCATTGTTTGTATGTCTGTAGCCAAGATATCATCTGTACGAGCGGCTGTCTGTAGCCAGATGCATCTGTCTATACGATTTTACTTTAACTTTTATTCTGAATATCTATATCATATTATTCTAAAAACATGCTTTGCTAATCACATACGGCTATAAAGGATCTGGAATGCTAACTTTGGCCATTTGGCGCATGCTTTACTAACTGAGTGAGTACGATACGGCAACGCAAACCCAGTTTAATAAACTTACTCAATATTCAACATTCAACTCCGGGGAACTCAAATTCGGAGTTTACTATGATTTACTAGGCTTAAGCTACTAACTTACTGGCTGTCTTTACATACCTTAACCTCAGGGGATTTATCCAGAGCGTCGGGGACGAGGCTAGGTCAGTACTCCGACTATTTCTCCCAAGTTGCATCATATACACGTCAATTAGTACTAAGTACAACACTATTACGAAAGACAAGTCACTTTGATATAATTTATAGCCTAAACTTAGGCTTATCGAAAGACGGTCAGCTTGCTATTTTCGGGGGTCGAGGAAGGGAGGAAGTATTCGCTACCATTCAGGAGCACATTGACATAATTTGGAGCAATTCTACTTACCTTAGTCGGTAGCTCGGCGATTAGAGTCGGCCATTATTTGCGAAAACAAAATCTGTAGGAATGCTCGCTGCTGCTAAATACACGGTACCTGAGGTTAATTTAGAATTTGGACTACGTTTGATGGCATAATCGAATGATATTTTAATTACTCTTCGTCTTCTCTCTGTCTTCTCACGGTTAAATTATCAAATGATATATATCACTTAAAACCCCGAAGTGGGACTTTATATACTTGGGTCTGGTCGAGGCCCAACGTGTCATGGAGCCAATGCGGTGGATTCGTCGGCCGTATTTCGCGAAACAAAATCTGTAGGAATGCTCCCTGCTGCTAAATACCTCGGTACCTGAGGTTAATTTAGATTTGGACTACGTTTGATGGCATAATCGAATGATATTTTAATTCACTCTTCGTCTTCTCTCTGTCTTCTCACGGTTCTGGAAATTATCAAATGATATATATCACTTAAAACCGAAGTGGGACTTTATATACTTGGGTCTGGTCAGGCCCAACGTGTCATGGAGCCAATGCGGTGGCCCCGCCTCTGTGACACGGTGCCATCGCGGAGGGGCTCTGCCCCGGCTCCTTCCGCGATGGTCCGATAGGTTTCACGTCCGATCTTTTCCCGGGCCTTTTTCTAGCACGTATGGCTTTCAAATATGCTTAACCAACGTGCGAATAGGCTATCTAGGTTCCGTGTATCTTACGGGGTGTAACAGGTAGATTACTAAATTCTATCATGTTCTTGTTTGACTTTGCGCATTCAGAAGCACTAAGGAAGGTAGAGTGACTTTCATCTGAACCCTCCCAGTGTGAGGTAGGTTATGATTTAGAGGAGTAAGACATTATATAATGGCATGTATTTATGTGCAATGATGATGTGTTGATTGGTCTATGGAAATGAATTTCCTATTGAATTAAACTGTTGAGGTAAATTTGTCATGATGTGGTCATCGAACCAATATAGAACTGTGTTAAATTGTTAAGTGAGTTCATTTTGCATTGTGATTGAAGTGATTGATGATTTGTTATTTATTCGAGCGAGGAGATAGATTGTAACTTCTGAATGTGTTAATAGTGAACCTTGTTATGTTTTAATTTCTTTGAGAATAGTTAAGGTTAGTAAGAATATCCTGAGATGAGAGGCTCGTGCTCGAGGGGAGCATCTAGACAAGCAATATTGGTTGAGTGGCTCGTGCCCGAGTGGAGCATCCGGGCGATCAATATTGGTTGAGTGCATCATGACTGAGGGGAGCACCCAGACGAGCATATGAGTCGAAGCAGGTACCACGCTGGTACAGTACATGAATTTCTAAAGTTCCCTGTAGGTCATGACTAGAAGGAAAAAAATAAGACCCTCTAGCATGTGTGTATATTGATTTTGATGACGGAGTGTTTAAGGTGATATGGCAGAGGCGTGTGTCCGACATGTCACCATTTGTTATATTTTATAATGTAGTTGTAAATATGTTAAAGACTTGGAATGAATAAGTGCTAAGTGGTCGAGTTGAGCTTGTGATCATGTGATTGTCACCTAGACGTGGAAAAGTAGAAAAGACTTGATGTGTTATATGGATAAATGAATATTTTGATGTTGAGTTGTCTATCTTTTTATGATTCACTTTATACCGCATGTGATTATGTAACAGTTGTGAATTGATGTCAATAACTTATATTTATATTTTAATAAGCACGAGATTGTGTGAATGGTTAAAAGTTGGTGAAATAATGAAGGTGCAGCTAAGTCGAGCTACTTCCCAGGGTAATACCGCTACAGCGGGACTTATTCCGCTACGACAAGACCGCGGCAACGATCAAGTGACTGTTGTAGCAAAACGCCTAATCTAGTAAGCAGGTCGGTTGTCACATGTGCAGAGTTAATGATCTTAAAATGTTTATTTTACATATGTATGGTGTTTGGATTGGTTTTTTATTATTTTTGAATTGCTTATATATTATTATATAAGGTCGGACGATGATGCCTACCAGTATCATGTTTCGTACTGATGCTACTCCTGCACTTCTCTTTTGAGTGCAGAATTCAATGTAGGAAGCTCCTCTCATCCTCACCTATAAAGCAGCAGTTTCATTTGAAAGGTGAGCAATCGCAAGAAGGTAGTCCCACTCCTCTATTGAAGATGTCTCTCCTCTTAATATTTTAGCTTTTTTTATTTTCTAGACTTATCATTCTAAGTTTTGTACATAGACATTTGGTGCAATGACAATCAGATCTTGGGAATATTATTTGTTTTAGATGATTGTGCTCGTTTATGATATTTCAATTCTTTTTATTATAAAAGTGTTATTTCTTTCTCGTTGGAATGATTGATATTGGGGTAATTGTTTGGATTTGTTGGTTCGCCCACTGGGGGTTAGTGTGAGTGCCAATCACGGTCATTTGGGTCGTGACATTAAAATCAATTATAATTTTTTTAACTTATATCAATGCTTTATTTATTAAATGTAATACCCTGAAATCCCTAAGATCAGACCCGAGGGTGGAATCAGAGAAAACAAGATTTTCTGCACCAGGTCATAGGACGATTCGTCCAATGACCCATGAGGTGCACCATGAATCGTTAAGTGACTCATGGGGAGGAGGGTAGACTTGGTTGGAATTTTTGGTTTGGGGTTGACTACTTCTTAGACCACGAGTCGTGGTCAAGACCACGAGTCGTTAGGTTACTCGTGGTCAGAGGTTGACTTGAAGTAGAAAAATTGGGCAGTGTGGTCATGACTTGGTCACCACGAGTCGTTGGGTACACCACAAGTCGTGGTGTCCCTCGTGGTAACCCGTGATGAAGAATTTCGAGTGTTGTCAATGAGTGATGACTACGAGCCGTAGTCAGTGCAACGAATTGTCCAGTCCCTCATGGGGACTGGCACTGTTATTTTTCTGCGAAATTTTTTAAAGACTTTTCTGTAATTTTCTAAACTCCTAGACTCTAAACTACGTCGTTTTGGGCACGTTTTGAGAGAATTAAAGGGATAATCGACTAAATCCCTCTCACTTTCATTCAACTCTCGATCTCCCAATATCAGAAGAATGATTTTTATGTAGACAATTCTCCCAGAGCAAGCTAGGGCATTCGACTCTTCTTCTTAGGTTCTCAAGAGTTTTCTCTGAGATTTTTACACCAGGCATGTGATAATTTAGCAAGGGAATTGTCCTTCCCTTGTGCCCCAAAATTCATTTAAATTTTCTTATCAATCCTAGCCCCGAGGTTTTGAAATTTTAGCAATGTTTTAGTTAGAATTCGATTAAATTCATGTAGAATGTTGTTCATGTTGTTAGCTGTTATATTTTTCCATTACTTAAAGATCATATTGCTACTTGCTTTTTGTAAAGATGGCTTTAGCCCTAACTCTTGAATACAGTAAATTAGAGTCTTGCATGATTGATTAGTTATTCGTGTTGTTTGATTCTATCAGTTTTAGAATTCCCATATTACCAATATCAATTGAATTCTTAGTCAGTTGCACGCTAGTCCAGTTTCAGTCAAAATGTTAACATTTTTAGTATTTTCAGAAATGTCAGCTGATCAGTTTGACTATAGTCTTTTCTTGAGGTGTCAGTAATTCCTCCCAGATATCAATTATCAGAATCAGTTATCAGTTATCAATTTTTTCTTTAGACGATTATGATGCTTCTAGATAAGCATCTCTGATCACTCTTAGAACACCAGTTACAGTATTCAGTCCGAGACTCTTAGGGTACTTCTAGATAAGTATCCTTGACTTAGTCTTGTACCTCAGTTTCGAGCTATCAGCTTAGTAGTCATATTAGGACTAACCAGTAGGAGTAGGACTTAACACCGAGCGGATCGGAGTTCTAGCGCACCCAGGTTCTCAGAAGACTACCGTAGGTTACTTGGCCCATCGGGCCTCAGATTTGTGATCACCCAGTTCATGCCTTTATTCCCTGGCAAGGTATATTGGGTCCTATCGATGGAGCGTATACATCGCACTCCATGTTTAACTCACGTGGTTATATGTCGGTTATAGACTCTCCCACTAGTTAGTACAGTCTCAATTCAGTTTAGTTTAGCTCAGCCCAGTATTTCAGATCCAGGACATGTCTATGACTGTCAGTCAGGGTCATTATTGACCACATCAGTTATACTTCGTTGCATTAGTTTTAAGTATTTCAGTTGGTCATTTCATGTCATCTCAGTTCGGTTGCTTGTTCCTTCATGCTTATTATATGTCTCACTTACTCTGTACATTTCAAGTACTGACACATATCTTTTATGTTGTATCGTATCATGGTACAGACGCAGGTTCTCAGTCCCAGTATCGTCAGTAGTTTCCTTCAGACGATACTAGCAGCAGCATTGGTGAGTCCTCATCTTTCGAGGATGATATTTATTTTCAATTAGACTTTAGAGTTAACTGGGGGCTTGTCCCAACAACTCATCATTTAATAGTTGGTTTTCAGATATAGACTCAAATATTCAGTATTATTATTCAGATGTATGGACTTTTGTCAAATCAGTTTTTCTTAAATGGTCTTTTTTATTTAAAGCTTCCGCTTATGTTTACTCAGTTTACCAATGTTATGATAGACCATGGGTTGACTTGGGGTTACTTGTGACTCCAAGTACCATGTCCCATACAGGGTATAGACTCGGGTCGTGACATTAAACTAACTAATTATCCATTACAATATTTTAATTCACAGTATGAGAAAATAAATTAAAGAACGTAATTTTATGATGCATTAATATGTTGAATTCGTCCTCCTCCCTTTTTTTAAATATAGAAACACAATTTACTTTAACTTGTTTCAATTAATCGAATATTTTTGTTATTCACTCTCTTTAGTTAAATCTTTATTATTTCTTTCATTTCGATTTATGTGAAGGAGTTTGACTAGACACATAGATTAAGAGAGAGAGAGAAAAAGATTTAGGTTAAAATCATGTTATAAAGGATAAAACGAAAAGTTTAAAGTTAAGTTATTACAAAATATTTAAAATATGAAGCTTCATAGAAAAAAGTCATTTATTTTTTTTACCTTAAAAATAGAATTCACA
>JACEIK010000263.1:385482-480490 GCA_018107945.1 Datura stramonium
ATAATAAAAAAGTTAAAGTAACAAAATGAGCACTATATAAAAAATTAAGGATCCAAAATAAATTTTATTAAAATCATTATAATAGAAAATGATTAACATCTATTATGCAACTTAGTGGAAAGATGATATTCTAAATTTACTGAGAACATTAACATTAAATAAAAATATATAGGAAAAAATGAAATAAAAAAATATTTTAAAGAAAAAATAGAAAAAGGAAGGAATTAGTACAGGAAAGAAGTTGAAAGAAATATGTCAGCACAAATATATAAGGAAAAATAAAACAAAAAAATATTATAAAGAAAAAGAAAGAAATTAGTAAAGAAAAGAAATTGAAAGAAATAATGTTAGCACTAATTTAGGCTCCTTTCAAATCAAAAAACAGTTTTTTTTCATATATGACCTTAAAGAAAGAAAAGGAGGTAACTTTTTTTTATTTTATATTAAGGTATTTTAAAAAGAGTTATAAATATTATTAATTAGGGTAGAAGTTACAAAGATGAAGAATTATGAATTATGAAGATAATTTCTTAAAATAAAATAATTTAAAAAAAGGAGTTAAAAATAGATATTCTTGATCATAAGAGATGTCATCCACATCACCTTATGCACTTAGNATAAGAGATGTCATCCACATCACCTTATGCACTTAGCGCAACTATTAAAAAGACATCGAATACTTAGCATATATTTTAATCTATATGTGTATAGAGATCCACAAATTTATTTAGTTTTTATCCTAACAACAAAAAAATTATTATTTTCTAGTAATTTATCATGCACTTGTCTAATTTCTAAAATAAAATTATAACAACAACAAAAAAAAAAGTAACAACACGAGCACTATATAAAAAATTAAGGATCCAAAACAAATTTTATTGAAATCACTGTAATAGAAAATGATTATCATCTATTATGCAACTTAGTGGAAAGATGATATTGTAAATTTACTGCTGAGAACTTTAACTTTAACTAAAAATATATAAGAAAAAATGAAAAAAAAATATTTTAAAGAAAAAATAGAAAAAGAAAGAAATTGGTAAAGGAAAGAAGTTGAAAGAAATAATGTCAGTACAAATATATAAGGAAAAATGAAACAATAAAAATATTTTAAATAAAAAAAGAGAAAGGAAGGAACTAGTAAAGGAAAGAAGTTGAAATAAATAATGTGTGCACTAATTTATGCTCCTTTCAAATCATAAAACAAATTTTTTTCATATTTTCCTCCTAATTTAATATGAATTTCATAAACAGATTGGTTCTTTCTCCAAAAAATTTTTCTTGCCCTTTGGCACTCTCATTCACTCTTCCTATTAAGTACCTCAAGCAAAATGAAATTTTCTCAGGAATCTCCTAGTAGGAGGAATTATAATCCAACATCTTTTCAAAAAGCCTTTTATCTTGAAGAGAAATGTTTATCATCGATTGACTCTGTCGTTTTAATATTCTTGATCATGATTTATTTTTAGGAGTAGAGATGAAATAAAATAAATAATCAAGTTCCTCTGGACTTCTGTTGGCTTGCGCAGATCTTTGCCGGAGAAGATTAGTGTCTCTTGAGATATGCTCTTCCGACGGGTTATCTTCAGAAGGACCATGAGATAGTCTCTCTTTCTCTTTTCTTAAAGAAATCTCATTTCAAAAAGAGAAGAGACAATGTTAAAAACCCATTATTATTGGTTACAGATATCCAAATCTTTTTATTTTATATGCTAAAAGTAAACACTTTTTGAAAATTAAAAGGTTTTTGATTTTTTAATCTTTCATTAACTTAAATGTGTGTTAATTTTGTTAGTATCATTGTAATTTTCTATAGTGACTTTTGAGTTCTATAAAAGATTGTTTCTTTATTAATAATTAATGAAAAAAATGAGTGAGAAAAGCAAAAAAAAGGAAAAAAGATAAATAAGAATGTTGGCTTTAGAAGCATGCCACATCAGCATATTCATATCCTTCCTTTATATATATAGATTTGGCCATGAACTTCATGAATGATTTCACGATTACTATACGAGCCCTCATGTGTATATTTTTGGGAGCAGTATCTAGCACTGAATAGACCCGGCGTTCAGGTAAACCCCATGGTCTCAGAACTACGTGCCACCGTAGGTATATACATTTATTATTGGATCGCTGTTATATCATCATATTGCACGTCCCTTTCCTGGAAAGCTTGAGACGGTCCTAACCACTTGGGGGAAATAACGGGGCATCATGTAAGCTCTATCATAATGGCGTCGGTTAAGACGACTTCTCCCATTGTTCCACATGACTTATACATGGTTATGTTTATGTTACTTTGGTTCAAGTTATATTTTATAAAGTTTTTTCTTATAAATATGATTATGATTGGATTATGAAAGGTTTGAAGTCCTTGAGCCTTATTTTTACATTATGATATTTACTTCATATTCATGTTGTCCTACTCTTATGAACTCTTATCTATTTTAACTATCCAGTTTTACTTACCTTGCATACTCAGAACATTTCAAGTACTAGCCGCATACTTTATGCTGTATCATTTCATGATACAAGTCCGAGGGATCACTCTCAGCTGCATCACTAGTCTTGCTTTCTCCTCAGGACTGTCTAGCCAGTGTTAGTGAGTCCTCATCCTTCGAGGACATTCAGTTATCCATTGTTACGTTCTTTCAGTTACAGACTTTGTCGAGCTAGTTGGGGATGTTGTCTCATCAGCTCATCAGTTATGTTAGAGGTTTTTTAGACATTATATAGAAATCAGTTTGTCATTGTTGACTCGATTTTAACTAATATGTATGCAGACTTCCGCTTAAGCATGTTTTATTTTATCATTTTCCACTTTTTGTATGCTCTTAGCTTATATGTTCATGCAATGGGTCGACTTAAAGTCTCTCGGGGTTTCTTGTCCCGTGTCTCGATCCAGGCCTATGCGCGGGTCGTGACATCTATCTTAGAGAAAAAGTGACACCCTAAAGCTAGTCGAACAAGTCATCCATTTTAAGAAATGGATACTTATTCTTGATGGTTATTTTTTCAACTGACGGTAATCAATGCGCATTCTATGAGTACCGTCTTTCTTATGCATGAAAAGAATTGGGGTGCCCCACGGTGAGACACTCGGGTATATGAATAACTTATCTAGGAGATAGCTTAATTGATTAACTTTTTTAACTCAGTTGGGAGCATTCTATATGGTGGAATAGAGATAGGCTGAGTATTAGGAAGAACGTCTATTTTGAAGTCTATTTCTCTATCGGGTGGGACTCCAGAAAGATCATCTAGAAAGATCTCTGAAAACTCATTCACATCTGAAACTAACCGAAGTGGTGGTGTCTTAGCATTAAAGTCTTTAACTCTTACAAGTGTAGATACACCCCTTGTAATTCAAATGATGATGAAAATTATAGGTCTCTCTCTCGCTTTCAGGTTGAGTTTTATGACTCGATTACACTAGACTAAACTCTTTTAAGATTGCTAGATGAAAGTTACGATCTCATTTCTTACTATTCTCCCGAATATCCAAGAACTATCTCATGAACCCTACACCTATATGCCTATTGTTGCAGAAGAAACATGAGACAATGGTTGAAGATACTTGTATTCAACTAAAAAGGGTTGAAGGGTATATCCCTATCCTTGACAAAAAAATTAACTCTTGAACTAATTTGAACAAGATTATTTAAACCTATTTTATGCTTGCTTTTAACCCTCTTAGTTCTCTCTTCCGAGTTCAACCAAGAGCCAAGAGATAATATTCGCAAGGTGATCATGCTAACAAATAATCAATTAAAACAAGTAACCGTAAACAATCTTGAATGAAGAATTAAAGTCTAGCATAAAACAGTATTCAAACTTCAACCATCATATATGGCAAAACCCCTAGAAAAAGAGTTTAGCCACGCATGTTCAAGCGGAAAACTAAAGCAATCATTATTCCAATTAACAAAAGCATAAAGTAAAGAAGAAAACCTAGAAGAAAATGAACTTCCTTCACTTCCCTCAAAGACTTTGTACAAAATGATCTAAGACTGATCGATCTTCCTAAACAAAATGCCCTATATGTTATATTTATGAGCAAGGTATCAAATGATTCTTTTTCCCTTGGAAAGTTCTACTTTTTGACTTGAAAATCCACCCCGAACAGGCCATGGCACGCCACACCATCCAACTCACCAGATTGTGGCTTGCATTTCCTCTGAACTTCTGTCTTTGGTGCGCTAGCACCAGCCATTTGGCCAAGCTGTTAGTCAAATTCTGCACATTATGGACTTGGCGTGCTGCACCACTCACTAAACCAGAGTGTTAGAAAATTTTCCAAGTCTAGAATGCCTCTAGCGCACCACATCACTCATCTCGCCAAGGTGTTGATTAAAATTTTTCTAATGTTTGGGCTCTAGCTATCACGACCCGAGTCTATACCCTAGACTAGACATGGTACTTGGAGTCACAGTAACCCCAAATCAACCCATGTTCTATCATAACACTGGTAATCTGAGTAAAATCATAGTGGAAACTTAAATAATAAAACCACTTAAGGAAAGCTAAATAATAAAAAATTTCACATCTAGAAAACAAATCTGAAAGTCTGAGTTTATGTCTGAAAGCCATCTATATATGATGAGTTGATAGGATAAGCCCCCAGCTAACTATAAAATCTAGCTATATGAAAATAATTGAAAAAAATAAACATCGTCCTCGAAAGATGAGGGCTCACCACTGGTGCAGCTGATAACTCTTGGAGAAGATCTGCTAATGGTGCTGAGACTGAGAACCCGCAACTATATCATAATACGATACAACATAGAAGGTATGCGTCAGTACTTTGATGTACTGAGTAAGTAGGAGATAACATAACACAGAGAATAAATAACTGAACTGTAATGACATGCAATGACCAACTAAAATGAAACCAAATAAACTGAAATATAATTGAAATGGTCATAGTGACCCTGTCTGATGGTCAAAGACATGCCCTAAATCTGAGATACTAATCTGAACTAATTGTATTGAACTGATCTGAACTGAGTGACTAAAACTGTTCTGAGTTGAGCTAAACTGAGACTGTACAGACTAGTGGGAGAGGCTATAACCGACATATAATCACGTGAGCTAGATGTGGAGTCCGATGTATATACCCCATCGTAGGACCCAATATACTTTGCTAGGGTATAAAGGCATGAACTGGGTGATAAAAAATTTGGGGCCATAAGGCAAATAAAAATAACCTATGCTAGCAACATAGTTCTGGGAACTTGGATGGCTGGAACCCCAGTCCGCTCGATGCTAAGTTCTACTCCCACTGGATAGTTCTAGAATGACCACTAAGCTGATAGCTGGCAACTGGAGCCCAAGACTAAGTCAGGAATACCTATCTGAAAGTGCCCTGAGAGTCTTATCAGACCGGATTCTGTAACTGGTGTTCTAAGACTGGCTTGAGCTGCTTATCTGGAAGCGTCATAAACCATCTGGAGAACAAACTGAAATCAGAATTTGGGGGTTTTAAGACTGGTCAGAGCTGTCTATCTAGAAGTGTCATAACCATCTAAAGAACCATTAAATATGATATCTGAGTCTAATATTGATAATTGGGAGACACCATTGACACCTCAAGAAAAGACTGCAGTCAAATTGATCAGCTAACATTTCTGGATAATATTGAGCATGCTAATAATATGACTGAGACTGGACTAACTTACATCTGACTGAGATTTCAACATATACTAACAATATGGGAATCTCAAAACTGATAGAAACAAGTTACAGGGAAAACTAGTCCAACACGCAAGATTCTAATTTACCGAACTGAGAACTAGGGATAAATCATTCCACTAGATACTGGTTTCACAAAATTTCTAGAAATAGGGGGATAATATAGCAGTTAATATCATGAAATATTCCACTTGAAATCTTAATGTAATTTGTCTGAAAACTTTCTACATTTCGAATCCACAAGGCTGTAACTTATAGAAGAAATAGAGAAAAGTTTTGGGAGCACAAGGGAAAAACAATTCCCTTGTTGAATTCCCACATATCTGGATAAGAAATCCCTTGAGGAAAAGCTTGAACTTTCTGCAACTGACAAAGAGCCGTACTTCATTCTTGAGAGGAATTAACTGGGTTGTACAAACATTATTCTGAATGTCTAAGTGGTGAATGAGGGAGGAGAACTGTTTAACCCCTCTAAATTCTTTGAAAATATGCTTAAAATGACATAGTTTAGGGACTAAATAAGTGGGAAATTACAAAAATATCTCTGGAATAAACTCTGGAAAAACTACCCGACAGAGGATCAACGGGTCACTCAACGAGACATTGGTTGAGACCGCGACTCATTGGAACCAGTCATTGGTCCTACTACTTGGGTTCTAGGTTCACTAGATTTGGCAACGAGAGATACCACGAGTCATTTGATGGACCAACGGGTCATTGGTTCCTCTCGCGGTCACTAGAAGAGAAAGCTAGGAGACTTGACAACGGGTAACACAATGACTCATTGGTGGACCCAGCGGGTCGTTGTGTCCAATCATTACCTTCACTAGAACAAGTCTAAGGATCATTGAACTTGACCAGACGGGTGGTCACAATGACTCATTGTGGGATACAACCGGATGTTGTTTCTACTCGTCATACCTGAAGGGAGTTTCTGGGGCTCTCAACCAATGACTCACAACACGAGTCGTTGTAACACACAACGACTCGTTGGTTGAGTCATGGGGTCCTGGAAGTGGCACTTCTGAGCTGGGGAATAATGAGTGACAGGAAGATTCGTTGTTTCTCAAAATGGGTCATTCCTTGTCCCATTAGATCCCGAAGGACCAAAACCAGGCTGACCACGACTGATACAATGACTCACAACACGAGTCGTTGTAACACACGACGACTCGTTGGTTGAGTCATGGGGTCCTGGAAGTGGCACTTCTGAGCTGGGGAATAATGAGTGACAGGAAGATTCGTTGTTTCTCAAAATGGATCATTCCTTGTCCCATTGGATCCCGAAGGACCAAAACCAGGCTGACCACGACTGATACAATGAGTCATTGGAGCTAACCACAACTTGTTGTCTTAGTCGTTTTGAGTCAACTTTTCTTGTTTTCTTCTGGATTTTTCTTGCAAGGTTTGAGTCTGATCTAGAAAAGTTTTGGGGTGTTATAATATCTCCCCCTTGGGATCATTTGTCCTCAAATGAAGGTTAAAACTACTGAAAAACTAGGGAAAAGAGCTGAAATTCCCAGACTGAGACTATGAGCTAGTTTCTGAAGGAGTAACTAACTCCAAACTAACTTAACCATGCTAACACAACTGATGCAACTAGAATGCACATAGAAAATCTGAATAGAGCTAATGAGTACGGAACTGAATAGAGTACTGAGGAGGAATTTAGTACCTGATGTTGGAACTAAACTAGAAGGGAATTTGTGAGGGTATCTGGCCATTATGTCTGCTTCTGCTTCCCATGTGGATCGTTCAACTAGTTGGTTCCTCCATAAGACTTTCACTAAAATGACTTCCTTGTTTCTCAGCTTAGTAACCTGATGGTCAAGGATCTGAACTGGGACCTCTTCATAAGAGAGAGTATCTTTTATTCCCACACTTTCTAGTGGCACAATTGAAATTGGATCATTGATGCACTTTTTCAATAGTGATACATGGAAGACTGGGTGCACAAATGCTAACTATGGAGGTAATTCCAACTCATATACCACACTGCCAGTTCGCTTCAAAATTTTGTAGGGTCCCGTATACCTCGGACTGAGTTTCCCATTCTTCCTAAACCTCGTCACCTCTTTCATGCGTGAACATTTTAGATAAACCCAATCATCTACTACAAACTCTAACTCTCTTCTCCTCACATCAGCATAGGATTTCTGAAGGCTTTTCACTATTTTCAACTTCTCCCTGATAAGTTGCACCTTTTGCATAGCCTTATGAACTGAGTGTGGCCCTATCAGGGTAGCTTCACAAACCTCAAACCATCCTATAGAGGAGACCTACATCCCCTACTGTATAATGCCTCAAAAGGGGCCATCTGGTTACTAGAGTAGTATCTATTGTTGTACGAAAACTCGAGATGAGGTAGGTGATCATCCCAACTGCCCTTGAAATCGATCACACACGCTCTCAATATATCTTCTAAGGTCTGGATAGTCCGCTCAGCTTGTCCATCTATCTGCGGGTGAAAAGCTATGCTGAGCTTATCCTGGGTACCGAGTCCTTTCTTAAATGACTTCCAGAAATGCGAGGTGAACTGGGTACCTCTATTTGAAATAATGGACAAGGGCACCCCATGCAGTATGACCAACTACCGGGTATATATCCTAGCATAATCCTCAACTGAATCTGTAGTTTTAGCTTGGAGGAAATGTGTTGACTTTGTCATCCGGTATACTATCACCTAGATTGAATCATGTTTTTGACAAGTATGAGGTAGACCAATAATAAAGTCCATATTCAGTTCTTCCCACTTCCATGTGAGTATGATGATATCCTGATTCATACCTCCAGTCTTTGATGTTCCATTTAACCTGCTGGCAATTCGGGCACTTAGCCACAAATTCTGCTGTCTCTTTTCATGTCGTTCCACCAGTAAATATCCTATAGATCACTATACATCTTAGTAGCACCTGGGTGGATAGAATATCTAAAACTGTGTGCTTCCCCAGTATCTAATGTCTCAAATCACCCATATCCGGTACGCAGAGTCTACCTTGGTAACGGAGCACATCATCTCCCCCTTTGGA
The DNA here is from genome assembly GCA_018107945.1 of Datura stramonium. NCBI lineage: Eukaryota > Viridiplantae > Streptophyta > Magnoliopsida > Solanales > Solanaceae > Datura > Datura stramonium. The sequence goes on from JACEIK010000263.1 coordinate 394,203, forward strand.
TAAAGCCTCCACTTCTTTTCTGAGAACTGCCTCCTTTAGCTTAAGCAGTATGGGATCTTCATCCTGCTTTGACTTAACTTCAACTACTAATGAGGAATCTGATCCACTCTGTACCACTACTCCACCCTCAACTGTATCAACCAACTGCACTCCTAATTGAGCTAACCTGTGAATATCCTTCGCCAGTTATTTTCTTCTCTCTTCAACATGAGCCACGCTCCCCATAGACATCTTGCTTAGGGAATTAGCCACCCCATTGGCTTTTCCTGGGTGGTACAACACGCTCATGTTTTAGTCCTTCAATAGCTCCAACCATCTTCTCTAACGAAGATTTAAATCTTTCTGACTGAACACATACTGAAGTCTCTTGTGATGGGTGAAAACATCCACGTGAGCCCCATAAAGGTAGTGACTCTATATTTTCAATGCAAACATCACTATTGCCAACTCTAGATCATGAATCAGATAATTGTTTTCATGTACCTTGAGCTGTCTGGAGGTGTAAGCTATCACCTTACCCCACTGCATCATAATGCAACCAAGTCAAACTCTGGAAGCGTCACAATACACCACGAACCCATATCTTCCTTTTGGCAAGGTTATCACTAGAGTGGTAGTGAGTCGAGTCTTCAACTCCAAGAAACTCTTCTCACACGCATCTAACCACTGAAATTTCACCTTTTCCTGAGTCATCCTAGTCAGAGGAGATGCAATAGAGGAGAAACCTTATACAAAACATCAGTAATAGATGGTTAGACCCAAGAAACTTCTAATTTTTGTTGGGGAAGTAGGTCTTGGCCAGTCTTTCACCGCTGCTATCTTTTGAGGATCTACCTGAATACCCCTACCTGAGACCACGTGACCAAGGAAAGTCACCAACTTCAACCAGAATTTGCGTTTGCTGAACTTAGAAAACAACTAGCGATCTCTAAGCGTCTGTAGCACTATCCTCGGATGGTTAACATGTTCTTCCTCACTTCTGGAGTATATCAGAATGTAATCAATAAATAGAATGAAAAACATGTCTAGATATGTGTTGAAAACCCTGTTCATCAATTCCATGAAAGCTGTGGGGCATTAGCTATTCTAAGGACATAACCATAAATTTGTAGTGACCATATCGAGTTTTGAAAGCTGTTTTTAGTATGTCACATTCTCTGACCCTTAGCTGATGGTACCCCGACTTGAGATCTACCTTGGAGAAACAACTGGCTCCCTGAAGCTGATCGAACAAGTTGTCAATCCTGGGTAGGAGATACCTGATCTTAACTGTGGCCTTATTCAACTGACGGTAGTCGATACACATTCTGAGGGTACTGTCTTTCTTTTGCACGAATAATACTGGAGCACCACATGGTGAGATGTTGGGCCTGATGAAACCTTTATCAAGGAGGTCTTTTAACTACTCCTTCAACTCCTTAAGCTCAGCTGGAGCCATTATATAAGGAGGGATGGAGATAGGCTGAGTGTATGGGAGAAGGTCTATGCCAAAGTCTATTTCCCGCTCAAGAGGGACTCCGGGAAGATCTTTGGAAAATACATCAGGAACTCACTGACAACTGAAACTGATTGAATAGTCGGGGTCTCAAAGCTGGAATCTTTGACCTGAACTGGATGATAAATACACCCTTTAGAAATAAGCTTTTTGGCCTTAAGGTAGGAAATAAACCGACCCATAAGCACTGAACTACTACCTATCCACTCTAAAAGTGGCTAATTAGGGAACTGAAATCTAACAACCCTAGTTTTGCAGTCGTTTGAGGCAATAACCGAAATGTAACCAATCCATGCCAAGAATGAGGTTGAAATCAACCATGTCTAACTCTACGAGATAGGCTGGAATGACTTTATTCAAGATTGTAACTGGGCAGTTTCTATACACCTGATTGGCTCTAACTGACTCACCAATTGGGGTAGAGACTGAGAATGGTTATAAGAGGACTTCTGGACTAATATCAAACTGGAAAGCTACATAGGGAGTCACGAACGATAGTGTAGCTCCTGGACCTAGTAGGGCATACACATCTAGATGAAAAATACGTAACATACCTATGAGCACATCAGGTGAGGTCTCCTGATCCTGACGAGTAGACAAAGCATAAAAATGATTTTGGTGCTGGCTGTCATCTGTACCTAAAGGGTTGGCCTGCTAGAGCTGCTGAAGTAGTGTATTATGATCTCCCCCGTCTTGCTGATGGGCATTCTCTAAGCCGATGATCTAGTTGTCCACTCCAAAAGAAACCCACTCGGCCCTAAAGGAATTCCCTAGGATGGTTTTTGCCATACTTACGGCAAGCTAGGTAGCGTTTGCTGGTGCTGTGACTCTGGGACTGTGAGCCAGACGCTCCACCCCTCCGATCCTTGCGTGACCGGAAAGTAGGAGCCGTGGCTGAAGTGGGTGTTGGAGCCCTCTGCTGCTACCGTTGCTATGGGCGGCTACTATCGCTAGACCTCTGGTGTCCATAATTTGATTGGCCAGTCCTTGCCCGCTTATTCTCCCGCTACAAGTCTTTTAGTTTTTCTTCCTCAATCTGCTGGGTATGAACGATAAGGCTAGAGAGGTCAATATCCTTAATGAGCATTGCAGTCCTGCACTCCTTAAGGACCAAGCTCAATACTCCATTGACAAACTTCAGCATGCGAGCCCTTGGCTCGGCTACCATCTCCAGAGCATATTTTGACAACCGTATGAACTCTAGTACATACTCTTCCACCGTCCTGTTGCCCTATTTCAAATTCATAAATTCTACCACCTTAGCCTCCCTGAGATCCCGAGGGAAGAATCAGTCTAGAAAGGCTATTGTGGACTCCTCCCACTCCACCGGTTCTGCTCTCGCTGGTCTCCCTTCCTTCCACTGATCGTACCAGATCTGGGATACCCTTTACAGCTAGTAGGCAGCCAGGTCAGCACTCTCAGAGGATCTAACACCCATAATTTGGGTGATCTTCCTAATATCATCCATGTGGGTCCTCTCCCACCTTAGATCCATGAAAGGCAGTAGGGTTCATCCAAGTGAGGTCCCGAAGTCAGGAAGCTGTTGCGGACCCATTAGCGGTAATCGAAACCACCTACTGGTTTACCTGATTCATGAATGTGTATGCGAGCAGCTGGATTGCCACTCTGAACTCTATGGAGGACACTAGGTCGTCCTGAGGGTCTGCTGGAGTTGGTGGGCATGTCAGTTAGCATTGACTACCCTTCTTCCATTACCGTGTCTTGGAGGCATGATTTCACTAAAAAAACTAGAGCACGAGTTAGGAGAACATTTCTGGAATTGAACTTCAACGACAATAAAGAGTATGAACAAAAGGGAGTTTTCCTAATAACGTCTCGTAGCCTCCCCATTATAAGTGTGGCGTGCTTCACACCCATGAAAAAGACTCTACTTAACATGAATTTCATACATCCTAGGATACTCTAAAGCTAGTACTCTGATACCAAGTTTGTCACGATCCGAGTCTATACTCTTGACAAGACACGGTACTTGGAGTTACAAGTAACCCCAAGTCAACCCATGGTCTATCATAACACTGGTAATCTGAGTAAAATTATAGTGGAAGCTTAAATAATAAAACCACTTAAGTAAAGCTGAATAACAAAATTTACAAATATGGAAAATAAATCTGAAAGTCTAAGTCTATGACTGAAAGCCATCTATATCTGATGAGTTGCTGGGACAAGCTACCAGCTAACTCTAAAATCTAGCTATATGAAAATAACTGAAGAAAAATAAACATCATCCTCGAAAGATGAGGACTCAACACTTGTGCTGCTGATAACTCCTAGAGAAGATCTGCTAACGGTGCTGAGACTGAGAACTTGTGGTTGTATCATAATACGATACACCATAGAAGGTATGCGTTAGTACTTTGAATGTACTGAGTAAGTAGGAAAAAACATAACATAGAGAATAAATAACTGTACTATAATGACATGCAATGACCAAATGAAATACTGAAACTGAATAAACTGAAATATAACTCAAATGGTCAAAATGACCCTGTCTGATGGTCAAAGACATGCTCTAAATCTGAGATACTGATCTGAACTAATTGTACTGAATTGATCTAAACTGAGTGACTAAAACTGTTTTGAGTTGAGCTAAACTGAGACTGTACTAACTAGTAGGAGAGGCTATGACCAACATATAACCACGTGAGCTACATGTGGAGTCCGATGTGTATACCCAACCGGTAGGACCCAATATACTTTGCCAAGGTATAAAGGTATGAATTGGGTGATTACAAGTCTGGGGCCATAAGGCCAATAAAAATAACCTACGGTGGCAATGTAGTTTTTGGAACCTGGGTGCGCTGCAACCCCGGTTCACTCGGTGTTAAGTCCTACTCCCACTGGATAGTCCTAGACTAACCACTAAGCTGATAGCTCGAAATTGGGTCCCAAAACAAAGTCGGGAATACCTATCTTAAAGTACCTTGAGAGTCTTATCGGACTGAATTCTGTAACTAGTGTTTTAAGACTGACCAAAGCTGCTTATTTGGAAGCATCGTAACTGTCTAGAGAACAAACTGAAATCTGAAGCTGGGGGTTCTAAGACTGGTCAGAGTTGTTTATCTAGAAGTGTCATAACTGTCTAAAGAACCACTAAAACTTATATCTGAGTCTAATACTAATAACTGGGAGGCACCACGGACACCTTAAGAAAAGACTGCAGTCAAACTGATTACCTGACGTTTCTGGACAATACTGAGTATGCTAATAATCTGACTATGACTGTACTAGCATACATTTGACTGATATTTCAACATATACTAACAATATGGGAATCCCAAAACTGATAGAATCAAGCTACAAGGAAAACTAGTACAACATGCAATATTTTAATTTTACTGAACTGAGAACTAGGGCTAAATCATTCCACTAGATACTGGTTTAACAAAATTTCTAGAAATTGGGGATAATAGAGCAGTTAATATCATAAAATATTCCACTTGAAATCTTAAATAAATTTATCTGAAAACTTTCTACATTTCAAATCCATGGGGCTGTAACTTATAGAAGAAATAGAGAAAAGTTTTGGGGACACAAAGGAAGAACAATTCCCTTGTTGAATTCCCACTTACCTGGATAAATCCCTTGAGAAAAATCTTGAACTTTCTACAACTGGCAAAGAGCCCTAGTTCTTGCTTAAGAGGAATGACCTGGGTTCTATGAACCTTATTATGAAAATCTAAGTGGTGAATAAGGGAGGAGAACCGTTTAACCCCTCTAAATTCTTTGAAAATATGCTTAAAATGACTTAGTTTATGTACTAAATAGGTGAGAAATTTAAAAAATATTCCTAGAATATTAACTATAAAACTGCTCAACAAGGGACCATTGGTTTACTCAATGAGTTGTTGGTTGAGACCACGACTCGTTGGGACCAGTTGTTGGTCCTACTACCTGGGTTCTGGGTTCACCAGATTTGGAAACAGGAGATACCATGACTCATTGGATGAACCAACGTGTCACGCCCCGCCTTGGGGGGTATGACTGGCACCTGGTGCCCTACTAGGACCTGAACTGCTAGACTACTGAGCCTAAGCACATCTGGTGGCTGGCTGGCTCTAACTCTGATTCACGGAATCAACGGGCTATATAGTGGCTGTAAATACAGCCCCCAGCTGACTAGGCCTATAGCCACCTGTACAACAACAACGGCTAACCAGAATCATATCGATATAAGGGAGCCTATGCAGGCCGACAAGGCCACCATGCTGACTAGTTACTTCTGAATCAAAATAACAGATGCTAAACAACTACGTGACTGACAAGGTCACCACTACTAACTGGATATGGCCCCACACGACCAATATAAATAACAATACTAAACAACTAAACATCTGCACATTTACACGACCGGCACAACTAACCATAGGGAGATATATACACAATCTGAAGCCTCTAAGAATGCATTAAGATGGTCGGGACGGGGCCAGGCCTACCCATACTATACAACATAAGGAAAAGATGTAAACCTCCCCGAATATAGCTCACGGGATGGGTGACTCTGCGGCGCTAGGATCACGAGGGGATCCTGGTCCACGTTTATCGGTACCTGCAGGCAAGTAATGCAGCGCCCCAAGCGGGCGTCGGTACCACTGAAACCGAGTATGCAAAGAAAATTGAACATAGAGATATAAGCAACATAACTAGAGTCGGAACAATGGAAAGTATACAAAATTATGCGGGTGATGGAATCTGAAATAAGCTTATACACTGAAGGCAAAGTAGAAGCATACTGTCGTCATGGCGACCTGTTGTCTATCGGCTAATAGATGTCAAGTACATATATATATATAACAAACAAGGACCTATACCGGCCCCATAGCTCGGAAGGTGCCAACCCAACACACAATCTATATACCCTTACCCGGGTCAAAACCATCAAAATAAAAATCCACTCCACTCGCCTACTAACTACGAGCACCTCTATCGGACCCCTTGGGTCTGCGGCTCGGGCCTTGGCCACCACACACCTATAACTATAACTATGTCTAAAATCAGGAGGACTCCACATGTATAAACTATAAATACGTATACGCTATGCATATGCAGGTTTGCCCCCTAGGCACAAGTGCTAGAAGCTGGGTAGAAAGCTATCTTGCTATCTTTGATCGGCTTGATATAGAATCTTTGCATCCCATCTTCGTCCTACTGCGGACGGCATGCTACTCCTTGGAGTGACGTATCCCTCACCCTTTGGCGGGCGAGTCGACACGGATATTAACACAAGGCGCGAGGACGCTCTAAGGGCTCTCCCTCCTGCCTGACAGGTCTCAAGAAACAATAATCACGTATAGCAAGCATATTTCAATGCGAAAATACTATCCATGTTTTGATATTCTATTCTGAATCTCTTTTCTGCATTAAAGCGATTACATTCTTGATAACGTATACGAAATAATATCTGGTACGTCAAATCGATTCTTGACTTTTATTCTTAATATAGCATAATAACATAAAACATACTTCTTTGTAGTTCTTATTGGACTCAATACTCGACTTCGTATTCTTTCTTCTAAATTCACACTATTTATACTAGGATTCTTGCGAAGAACTAGCTTTACATACCTTCACTTCGGATTTCCCGACTAGCGGCCGTGGCTGTGGTCACTTACTATTTCTCTAGCGGCGTTCATATATCGTCAATTAGAGACTAAATACGCTAATATTCTGAAGAAAATATTGTTTTCAATATATATATGGCCCATACTTTGGCTTATCAAAAAACGGTCGAAAATTTGCTATTTCTCAAAGTCCGGAAGGGAGAAATACTCACTTTAGGACTAGGAGTATATTGACACTAATTTGGAGCAATTCCACTTACCTTAGCTGGTATACGACGATTCGCTGTCGAATTTCATGAAAGCAAATCCGTAGGAATGCCCCTTGCTGCTTAATACCTCGGTATCTGGAGTTAATTTGAGTTTGGACCGCATTTAATGAGTGTAAACGGAAGGAAATTTCAAGAATCCTTGATGGCAAATCTGTTTCTCTGTTATTTAAAATTTAAGCTAAATGAAGCAAAAACCGAAGTCGGAGGCCCTTTTATTCTTGGGACCTTTCAGTCGCATTCGTCGAATGCGATTTATAAGTCGATTCATTGAATGCCATTTATATAGTCGCATTTGCCTTGCGACGCGCCGACTAGCGCTTGTCAAGTCTCCTAGGGCCCTTTTCTACTTACGTATGGCATTCTAAAGCTCTTAACCAACATACGAATAGGCCATATACAAGTCATGGATTTCACGGGTGTAACACAATGGGTCTTGGTTCTCGGTAGTCCTTGGATGAGAAAAGCGGGAAGCGGCGGCGAGGCAACCTGATGACTCGTTGGTGGACCCAGCGGGTTGTTGAGTCCGATTGTTAACTTCAACTGGAACAAGTCTGGGATTACTAAACTTGACCTTCGGGTGGTCACAACGATTTGTTGTGGGATACAACGGGTCATTTTTCACCAGTCATCACTAAATGGAGGTTTTGGGCTCTCAACCAATGACTCACACCGCGAGTCAAATTTGTAACACCTGACGAATCATTGGATAGTTGTGGGGTCCTAGAGAGGAATTCTTTGGTAGGGACAACGAGTGAAAGATGACTCATCATTTCTCAGAATGGGTCGTTCCTTGTCACGTTGGTTCTCGAAGGACTAAACCGAGTTGACCATTATTGACACAACAAACCAGGTTGACCATGATTGACACAACAAGTCGTTGGAGCTAACCACGACTCATTGTCTCGGTCGTTCGATGCAACTTTTTGGTTTATTTTGGATTTTTTACAAGGTCTGAGTCTGGTCTAGGAAAGTTCCGGGTGTTACATTAGCTTGCTGCACCAGCCTGAGTGTAATTCTCTTTGAAGTTTGGATCTTTGGCCCGCGCCGTGCCGGCTATCTCACCGAGCCCGACTTTAGAATTCTTCTTTCTTCACTGGGTCATTTTAAAGTCCTTTTCTATTGATTACTGCTAAAATCATCTAAAAACACTTGTTAGATTATTTAACACACACAAGCATGAATTTAGCCATTTTATAAATATAATGATCTCAAAACAAGGTAAAAGATGGGTAAAAGTATGGAAAATGCATTAAGAATATTTAGCATCACCACCCACTTAAATTATTGTTTGTCCTTGAACAATCCTTACTTATATGCACAAACATCTTTTCTCACCACTAGTCAGCCCTATCAACTCTCACTTAGGTAGCTAGCGTAGGCATATAAATAGCGATTCATCAATTCATGCAATTCACATCAAGCACTCACAGGAAGATCAAATTCGATACTACATAACTATAACCGACTCACTTTTTCAAACTTGGGCCAATACGATTAAGTATAAAAACTGCAAGGCACGGTACACGATCTAACCATATTATGGCCTCCTTGTTGGTGATGTTCCTTCTCTCAGTTATCAATACAAATGTTGGAACATAATAAGGAAGACACACTCACTCTCATAAACTCTCTGAGGATGTATCATAAACATGCAACATCACATAGGCTTGCCCCTCATGTACAATCGAACTACTTAATCTTCAAAAAAAGTAAGATCATAAGGACTTTCATGGTTTCAATGTCGGCTAAGGGATGAGTAGGAAGTAGTTTTCTTTTATAGTAACTACCAATCCTAGAACTTTTAAGATTTTTTTATATTTCAAGTCCACCACCTTTTCCTTGTTGTTCACCCCTCACTTTACTCACCCTTAATATTTTCGTTTCATCCCCATTTATTTCACTAGTTGGCTGCTAGTCTTTGCTTATAGAATCAATAAGAATATTCACTCTTAAAACTCTTTTTTCAATTGTGCTAGCAAAAAACAAACAACACATTTTATGGGCACCCCTTCTTCCTATTTCTCTTCTTACTTTCCACACTATTTCCTTCTTTCCCTTTCCTTTTCATTCACACCTTGGTTGGACCTTCACTTTAAAGTCTCAAAGTGCCTAAGACTACTTTAGATCAACATATTGGAGGTCTCACGACAATGAGAATAGGCTACTCTTGTGGATAAAAAGAATAATTAAAGCTCAAGGGGGTTAACTAGGAAAAATGTTCAGAAAATTAAAACAAACATGGAATAACGCTGGATTTAAAGAAACTCCTTAATCATCTCTGAAATCTCTAACAACTAGCCATCAACTTATTACACTAAGGCAAGTTCTAGATGCAAAATACGTAAAAAACAAAATAATTAATCTCACCTCACAAGGCATTAAGACTCTGGTCGATTTCTTATAGCTGAATGATATTTTTCATTATTAAGCCCTAAAAGTATATTGAGTCGAGTTAAATAACATTGTGTGTCTCTCATAGAATCTCACTTAAGATGACCACTTCATTGCCTCTAGCTTACTATCTAAGTAGAATGTCAAAGAGCACACAAGTAACTTATGTCTGACTCAAACCAAAAAAATAAAAAGAAATTGTGACTAACTTCCCTTAAAACGGTCCTCATCCATCTATCATAGGGAAGGGTCTCTCTGTATTAACGAATCCTCAAAATGAAAAAAGTTACCCAGAGTTCAAAGATCTTCGCTTGAAAGAACTAAGGCCATAAGAAAAATCGAAGGGTGGGAGTGAGACATGCCATTTTCAAAGATTTTTTCAAACAAAAACTTGATGACATACTCACCCTTAACCTCAAAGTCTAGGGAGACATTCTCTCACCCCACAATACTAACCATTACAGACTAGAGATTAATTAATCAAATACCGACCACTAACATAGAGAATGACAACTCTTTCTGACCCCATTACAAATTTAGCAAAGAAAGTATAAACAGGAAATCTATTTCCTCCACCCCACTCTTAAAGTCATGCTCTGTCCTCAGAGCATCTATTAAATAAAATAAAACATGGGTGAGAAATACTCCTTGAGGCCCTCAAGACTCTTGATAACATAATCTTTGATTCCGCAGGCATTATGATCCCACACTTAAGCTTGAAACGTTCTCCTTAGCTTTGATTTCGGGTACTCAGACTTCCCCTTCTCTGCACAAAAAACAAAAAACAAAGGTGACACTAAAAATGAAAAACTACGCTGCCTGATTGGTTGCCTCCCAACAGCGCTGATTTACTTGTCAGTGACACGATTCCATCAAATTTCACCATTTTACTTCCACTTTGAGCTTATAAATTTCACTATTTTTAAAAAAATTCTATTATGCTCAAGGGGCGGTGTTATAAACATGAAGGGAGCTAAGTAATAAATGTTGCATCTTCCTTCTTGTCCCTTAAATAAGGGATAATAGTTATGCCTTTTGGCATATAAATTTTAGAATATAGGGACATTGTTCCTCATCTACACATCTCTCCATAGGCTTGGAAGGCTCTATTTTCTAGGTTACCAACCAAACACAATGTCGAAAAGTGTTTAGAATGAGGACCAAATGCCTAACTCCAAGATTGAATTATGATGGATCCGAGTTTAGCTCGAAGAGTGAACATTAGGAAAAGCTCTCTAGAAAGACCAACCTGCAGCTTCTTGGAGGCATGGGGCTAGATCCCCCTCCCGGCCTCCAAGAATTTCGTTCGAAGATGGATTCGTGATCTCGGTGATACGAGTCCAGTAAACAGAATCATCAAATAACATCCAACTCAGGGAATTTACAAAATGCAGAGTGATCAATCTTGCCCATTCCTTGGAGAACAACGCCAGTGATGAAGGAAAAATTCCCACTTGAAATCTGTTGATGCTAAAGGAATTACAGCTACTGGAAATCATGGAGAATATGGTGATTTACAATCCTCCAAAAAATCAACTAATATTCAGCTGCCAATTAAACAAAATAGACAAAAAACTATGTTGCATTTTTACGGCAAAGCTACGGTGAGTCGCGACCTTGCTTCGCCGGACTCCGATGATCCTCATGGTTTGCCAACTACTGGGGTTTGTCACCATGCTCCGAACAATCATACTCACCAAGTTTCAACCTCAACAACCATAGCAATTGAGGAGCGCACCGATCCAAATCGGCGAACCAGCTTGGAAATGTGACAAGTTTCCACCAAGCTCCGGTGGAGTTCACACCCGGCACACCCACTGGGGATTGTAGCCAAGGTCAAGTTCGACCTATACACGAAATTTCAGAGGCAACAGTTGGAGGAATGGACTTTCGGCCCGAATTTTTGAATTATGGAGAAGCGCGGCAGCCGAAGTCGCCGGGCTCCGGCAATCCCCAGGTGATTCGTGGTGAAATGAAATCGCACAAGTGAGGGGAGAACAAATATCCAATAAGAGCAACCATCAAACAATCACAATTCATCAATCCCCAACTTGAAAATGAGGCAAATTCGGAAAATTCGGTGATGGTGGCCTTGCTTCAACGTGAAGGAACACCATGAAATTCAATGCAATCATCCTCAATCCCATGTGAAGTAATACCCGAAAAACTTCTCATGATCAAGCAACAATGTTTGAATTTTTCCGATTAAAGTCTTTGGAAAATAAGAACGACCCTTTGCTCAAGGAAAGCTAACTCGGGCGATTGGAAATGGTAGTTTACAATCAAAACTATTAACATCAACCTACAAAACAATACAAACCACCAAAATGAATTTTGAATGATTCAACCAAAATTCCAAATTCACCAAGTTAGACGATTAACTCAGGCCCAGGCGGTGGGCTTCAATCCTCAAGCGGTGAAAGCACCGAGTGAGTTCTTAACTCTTCTAAATCTTTGCCTTGATAATGTTATTCATCAAAATGATTTAGCTCAATTTGCAATCTAATGCAATTGAGCAAAACTCCGTTGCTCTAATAATACTTTGCAGATTTCGAATGAGGTTCCAAAATCCTAGAATAATATTATGGTTAATCAAAATGTTCAAGCCCCAAAACCATACCACAATAGATCAAATTACCCCAAAGTCTCTGGTACAGTAAGTTTATTCCTAAAACACAAACCAATGGCCAAGCTCAAATACGGATAATCTTGATAAAATTACAATCAAGATCACAACAATAGTTCCAAAACCTTTGTAAATACCAAAACCAATATCAATCGAGATCCATCCTCCCTTTGTTGTTCAATCCTTTGCCACTAAACTTAGAGCGAACCAAGCTAAGAACAATATTCCGATTGAATTCTCTCCACCTAAAATCACCTCCAAACAAGGTTTTCCTGCTGTTATATTCAATAAGCATGATTACATGGTCAAATTAGCAGATAGATGCAAATATACTTTGGTTGGAAAGTTTGCGACCACTATGCCTAGAATGGAACTTATCCGGAAATGTTTTATACTTCAAACCCAGTTAACTGGTGGGGTCAAGATTGCTCACTTCAACTCTAGGCATATATACATCGATCTTGATAATGAAGAAGATCTAATGCAGTTTGGACTAAACGAGAAGAATGTATATTGAGGGTAGACTCATGAAACTACAAGTATGGACTCCAACTTTCACCTGAGAAGAGGAAACTCCCATAGTTCCTATATGGGTGACCCTTCCCTGAGCTTCCTTGGCACTGTTACTATCTAGAATTCATTGCGCCACCTTTCGCCTATCGGAAAGCTCTTTGTTGAATCTTTGCTTCAGCTCGGAAGAGCTAGAGGTAGTGTTGCAAAGGTTTAGAATCCAAATTGATATCTCCAAGGAAGCACCTCAGCATGTGGTTAGGATTTGATGAGGAGGACATTAGCAATGGGAAATGGCAATCCATTCAGTATGAGGATCTTCCTGAATATTGTTCTTATTGTAAACACCAAGGACACTCTGTTCAAACGTTACGTGAAGATAAGAGATGTGGAAGTGAAGAGAAAAAAAGGACATAGAGGCGAGAAGCTAAAACAAATGGGAAACCAAAGCAGTGGAGGAAAAGAAGGCAGTATGATCTGAGAGTACCCACAGAGTTGGTCCACATGATTCTAAAGAAGGAGCACAACACCTTTGACACTAACAACACCAAAGCTTGGAAGACCAATGGCAAACTCAAAGGAGGAAAATTTCCAAAGGAAGTATGCGAGAACAACCAAAAGAGCGGGAAAAGCCACAACAGGTATATAAACCAATTCAAACAAAAACTGCAGGTATTGACTCTACTACTCCCACTTGTAACATTGATACGGAGTCGGGATCAATGCCCATTCCCCCCTAGCTCTGTGAGATAATGCTTCTAAACTACAAGGAAAATATGAGCAAAGACCACGGTATTGACTCAATGCTCCCCTCCCCCATGGCTCCCCCAATTATAATAATGTTATTGTTATTGAGGAATCTGTAGTTGAAGGAATTGTGGATGGTGTGGAGGAGGAACCTGCTAACTTGCGGGAAGGGGTATCCAAGGGGGAATTTGTCATGTTTTGCATGAGCCAATCCACTGATATGGGAGGTGTGACTCTACAGAGCTCCTGCTACCACTAATCTAAATTGAGCTTTCAACAAAATCAGTGTGTAACAGATGTTCAAAATGAGAATTACAGAGCAGATTCGAGACGAGATATTACAGTGCGAGAATCGAGATGACAAATGCCCGGGGAACATATTCGAAAAACGAGGTGTGAGAAACGTCCAAAAGTTTACAGGTTAATGGGACTGATCAACAGCTAAAACAAGGGTCTAAGGTCGATATTTTTCAAGGGCAGAGTGTTTGTTTGGTTCCAGCGGGTTGGTACACTTCAACGGGCGGAAAATGGGGCTGCAGCGGGATGTTTTAAGAGTTTACGGATGCCGAGCAGCTGAGTTCTGGCGAAGTCTAGGGGTGAATTTTATAACTTTCTTGCTGATTCAAACCATGGTCAACATGCTGGTTTGGGGCAACACATGGAAATGAGCAACAACACATGAGTATGAGTAGGAGAAGGAAATTTAAAGGAGTTCTAACCGGAGGCGATCCTCTAAATCGAAATCCAAAAACAAGCTGAGTAAAAAGAAGGGATGCGATCAAAAGAAGATGGAAGTTGTGAAAGGAATCACTGAAGGAAGTCCCTCGTTTATGATTGAAGAGAGCAATAAATATATTTCTCAAATCATGATAATCAAAACCCTCACCACAGAATCCAAAAGATCCAAAACTCATTCCAACAATCCAAATGTTTCCCAGCAGTCCAAACATGACACCAATGTTAATATGCGAGAATCTGAATGTTCCAACTACTGAGCAACTCCAAAATGCTCAAGTTGACACAAGTGAAAGAAATGGAGAAGGTGTTAAAAAGAGGAATCGGCAATGTTAGATGAATCAAGCGATCCTCGACCCGGTGTTTGCGGTTGCAACCTCAACACATCAGGCGCGAGACTTTAAACGCGAGATGACTATAGGCAGTTATTTCGAGGGCCAATTTGAATATGACTGAGGAAGAATCAAAAAACACTTCGGAAGGGATGCACATGCTACGCAACTATTGCAAACATTCGATGCTACTAATGCTCAAATATCGGAAGATCCATGTAAAATTGCTGATCGGCGGGGTCTCTCGCCAAGAGGAGCATCACACTCACTGGCTCTGGGAGCGGCTAGCAGCCGGAACCCGGACTAAAAAGTTAAAACCCGTCATCCCATTGATTAGTTCTCTCATACGGAATGCGAGAGGCATCGGGACTCTTGGTGCATTGGAGACTAAGCTCTCAAGCAAATCCACAAATTAGCTATCATTACCATCTTGGAGCCTTTTTCGAACAATGCTCATATTCAACTATTCACTAACTATTTGAACATGCACAAATCAATGCAACGATACCTTGAGGAAGATCTGGGTGTTTTGGAATAACGACATAGATTGTGTTCTTCTCGAGTTCCGATGATCAGCGGGTGACTTGTGAGTTCAGACATGTTAGATTGTGCCGAGACCTTCACCATGACTTTGTTTATGCTAAAAGTGTCAAGAAACCCTCAGGGCTTCACTTTGGGACAATCTTAGACACGGATCTCTCGGACTTCTACGCCTTGGTGCACTATTGGGGATTTCAATGTTATTACACCAGGAGAAGCTAGGAGGTGTTCCTTATAGAATGCGGAAGAGTTATGAATTTCTGCATATGATAGAGCAGTGTGGTTTGATTGATCTTGGATACCACGGTTCAAAATTCACCTGGTCGAATGGTAGAGGGCCGGAAGATGTGATTTGGAAGAGATTAGACAGAGCCATGGTGAATGATAGCGGCTCGATGAATGCCCCTCACTACCATTACTCATCTTCCTTTTGTGGAGCTCAGAGATCATTGCCAGCTTCTTCTGAAATGATAGACAAACAGGAAACTCATGTCAAATGTTTCAAGTTTCTTCAACTGTTGGTTGGGAACCCGGCGTTCATGGATGCGGTGCGGCGAGTGTTGGACTAGGGAAGTTATTAGGCATCCTATGTGGGTCTTCCGAGCGGCGGCACCAGCTCTACACTTAGCCATTGGTCCAAAAATGAGTTCGAGGGGACATCTTTGCTCGGGTTAAAGATATGAGGAAGCAGTTAAGGTTGCCGAAGAGAAGTTCATCAGACAAATAGCGATGAGATGAATCTTGGCATTACACGCCTTAAATCAGAGTATATCGGATTCCTTAAGTTAGAGGAGTCCATCTTGAAACAGAGCGCGATTCTGAGTGGTTCAAAGAGGAAGATGCAAACACTAGCTACTTTCATGCATATGAGAGGTAGAAGGAGGAAACTCTTTATCCACAAGATTCGGATGATCGGTATTGGATACGGGGGGATGCTAGTATTCAGAAAGTACATGTGATCATTTCGGGATCTATTTTCCTGAGCAGTCATACCGTGTTAGGGAAGATCTCTAGCTTGTATACCGGCTCTAGTAGCAGATGATCAGAATGAGTTGTTGGCCTAATATGCCAGGCTTGGAGGAATTGAAAGAGTTGTTTTCTCCATGAATCCTAGTGCAGGATATGAATGGAGAATTTTCCAAACTTAAATTATCAAGAGGTTGCTTGATGTAGATGCAGTCCCTTCTTTTGTAGTTCTCACTTCCAAAATATTTCTCGCACACTTGTATAGTTCTGATACAAGGTGGAGTCCCCGAACCACTTATCAGAATTTAGACCGTCGGTTTGAGAGTAACTTCACCAACAAGATCATCTCAAAGCTTATTTGTCTCCGGCCCCTATTCTCGGGCTTAATTTCACGACCAATCAATGCACAGGTTTGTCAAAGGAAGGAGCATTCTGGCTGTCTTCGCTGAAGTTGTCAGGAGTATCAAGAAGAAGAATTACGGGGTAATGTAGTTATCAAGCTTGATATGGCGAAGGCTTACGACAGTCTCACGGGCCTACACTTGCCTTGTCCTTCGAAGAATGCTGCAATGAGATTATCATTGATATGATACTGGAGGACTATGGCGGATAATTGGTATCACGTCATCATCAATGGTACTAGACATGGTTTCTTCCACTCCACCGGAGGCCTTAAGCGGGGGACCCACTTTCTCTGCCCTATTTATTTAGGAAGCCAGAGGTTCTTTCAAGAATGATGAACAACCTAAACCATAATCAATTCTTCCATGGTTTTTATATGGAAAAACGAGGCCCCCAAGTTAACCACCTAAGTTTCTTTGATGATGTTGTATCTTCACTTAAGGAGAGATCTCTAGAGTTAGTTATGCAAACGCTTTGGATTAGAGTTGTTCGGGACGGCTCATCAACGAAACAAAAGCCATTTCATGGTTCCTACTAGTGCTCACCCCCTACCTTGGCTATTAAGGCGGTTACGGGTTTTCATGAAAGAGTCCCCTATCACCCTGTCTCTGGGTTGTCCTACATATATTGGGAGGCGGAGGATTGTCTACTTCTCGGATATGATTTCCAAAGTGGTAGGAAGGATTTCAGGATGGCAATCAAAAATGCTCGGTTATGGGAAAACTGCTCTCATCAAATATGTTCTTCGGTCACTCCCTATTCACCTTCTCGGTTCCATCTCTCCCCTCAAAGCGTTCTTGTGAGATTGAAATTGACAGCCGACTTTGCAGGGCATAAAGAATGATAGAAAAGGAATTTACCCATGGGCTTCTTTAGGACCCATTATGCTATCCTTACGCGAGGAAGGCGAGAGTTGGATCGGGAAGATTCACGAAGTTTGTAATCCCTTGAACTCAAACGGTGGTGGAACTTTAGAACCAGGATTCGCTACGCGAAACTTTCTCCTAGCCAAATATTGTCAGTGATCTCACCCGATTATTCGAAAAAGTGGGACTCATGTGACTCTGGTGGAAGAAACTCATGATTAACAAACGAAGTAGTGAGGAAAGTCTTACATGGAAGGTTTACTACGGCGACTCTAGTTTTAATTAGGATAATTGGCTCGATGCTTGGACCTCTTGCTACATATAGGATCTTGCCAGGCAGACGGGCAGGCTACGGTGGCGAGTTTTTTACACGGGGCAGTGGAGGATAAACCGGCTCGGCAGCTGACTCCTGGCACTTGGTCGGAAATTATAGCACTCAAGTTTAATTTCACCGAGATAAACCGGACCGGCCTTTTTGAAGGCCAATACACAGTATTTTCACTTCTACTGCATGGGATATGATAAGGAGATCTAAACAGACCACTCTCATTGATAGAAGAACAGCGAAGCATGTACCTTACAAAGCCTCTTTTACCTTATGGAGGGCGCTTAGGATAAACTCCCTAATGGCGAAATCCTACGTTTTTGATTCCGGATGCTAGTACGGTGTGTGTTGCCGAGACGAGGTTACGAGGATGTTCAACATGTCATGGTCTCTGGAAGATTTGCCCTTTGTGATCCCGGATCACATTCTCCACATCTATGGGCCTCGGACACCATGATATGCCCCTTAGGGCCCCTTCTCATGCGATGTAGGTGGGCTCGAGAAGCCGAGGTAGTGATCCTCACAATACACTCCTTAGATCCCTCCCTATCTTCATTTGCTGGAACTTATGGAAGAACAGGTGTGCTGCTAAAGTATGGTTCCAAAAACGGTCAACTTTCGAGGGTAAAGTATGGTATTATTAGCGATGCCTACAAACTTTTGATGATGGTATTTCCCTACGTACACTTTGGCCTCCAAGTTGGGAGATCTTTGTGCTAGAGTGGAGTCATGCGCACACGAGATTAGAGTCACCAGAGTTGAATGGTCTAAGCCGACTCCTGGACTTGTCAAACTCGATAGATGGGAGTGCCCTTGGCAATGCGGAAGAGTTAGAGGCGGAGAGTATCGGGGATTGCTATGGAGACCTTATTCACGCTTTTGCCTCTCCTATCGGGGAAGGGACAAATAATCAGGCAGAGCTTGGAAGCAGCATATATAGGTCTCACTGGTGTCTTCATAACGCGGTCACTCGGGCGTCATTCTTGAGGTTGATTGAACTTCTAGTTGGATGGATTAGGGGCACTATTGCCCCACCCAGCATCTCCACCACACCTTTATCAGATTACAGGACACTATCACACAGCTTCACCTTCGTGCCGTCACATTTTCAGAGGCAACACCATTCTTCGTGCACTATCTAAACATAGTCACATCACTACTATCGCAGTTCATTTCTCTTGCCTTCAGGAACTACCGGTACACATCGGGAGGTTATCTTACGATGGACAAAATGGGCTTGCCTAACTTCAGAAGGAGGAAGACCAGAGGATCAAGAGCCACCGTGAGATCTTGTGATTTGCTTAGTGTGCATCCAAGCTGGTATGGATGTCTCTATACCACCTTTTGTGCGATACTTCCCCTTTTCGGATAGGCTATTTCTTTTCTTGAATAGGTCTTCTTTGTAAAGGGAGAGTCCCTCATTTATTGCTCTAGAATGTATGTATTGGAGAGGAGTCCTCTCCTGTAGGTGCATAGTTTCTAGGTTTTCATTCTAGTATCGGGGATGGGTTGGCTAACCTTAGTAGGATGGCCGACCTATGGTCTCATAGGATCGGAGGTAAGGTTTATGTCCCCTCTTTTGTACATATTTTTGTTTTACTATTTATGTTAAGGCACAGGGTGTTGCTCATTACTGTCCACCAAAAAAAAAAAAATTATGATTAACATCCTCAGTTTTATTCACTTCCTCAACATCAATATCAACCAACAAAGAATAGTCTAATGGCCGAGATTCTTCTTCTGTCGATGCATGGCTAGAATCTGCAACACTTTGTAGTTGGGCCTCAAACACCTCAACTTGTTCACTTAAAAGAACCTAAAGGTCATGGATACTTGAGCCAAGTGGAGTACATCTCTTGTCTAAGATTCTTTTCTTCTACTTAAGGGGTTCCTCTAGAGTATTGGCTAAGACCATGACCTATAAATCATTACAAGTTGCAGCCTCAACCATCATCTCAGTGAGCTTGGCTCTCATCACTCTAAGCTTTTCCTTGTTCGATGTGCTTCCTCATTACTTCCATATGCACCGGGATCGGTGTTTCCATGTGCTCATTTGAGAATGATGTTCCTCCTCTTCATTATTCCTATTAGCATAAAAAACTATAGGAGGATAAAATAGGGGTTTGGGGAAGCGGAATAAGAGTGGACAATGTCACGCCGAGTCTACACCTAGAAGAAAAATGATACTTGGAGTCTGGTAACTCCAGTTAACCCTTGGTCTATCATACACAGATATTTTGAGTAAACATGAACAACGAAAGTTTGAAACAATATCCTCAAAGCATTTATGAAAGACAAGTCGAAAATGAAAGTTTAAAACATTTGCAGTCTTGATAAATCGAGAGAAAATCATATATGTATGAAAGCCATCTAACTGAGGAGTTGCTGGGATAAACCCCCAGCTAACTCTAAGTCTAATTGAAACTAATAGATGACTGAAAGAAAGAAATAATTCCCTTGGATGATAAGGACTCACACTTCAACTGTGAGGAGAATGCGAGCTGCGGCGGCCATGGTCTTTGAGTCGAGAACACACCCAGGCTGTATCATGAAAGATACAACATAAAAGTATGTCAGTACTTTGAGTGTACTAAATATGTGAGAGGAATATCTTGATAGATGTTAAGTGAAAGTGAACTAGAAAAGACATGAAATGACCAACTAATTATACGAGCGAAATAATGCGAAGTAAGCTTGGGATGGACAAATGACCACATGCAGTGGTCAAAAGACGCCTGAATTTGAAAGTTCTGAGTCTGAGATACTATACTGAACTGGGTTAAACTGATAGATTTGAAATTGCAGAGATTCTTATACGGCTGGGTAGATGACTAGTGGGAGAGTCTCTAACCGACATATAACCTCATGATCTAGATGTGGAGTTCGATGTATAAACCCCATCGATAGGACCCAATATACCTTGCCAGGGTATAAAAAAGGCATAAGTGGGTGATCACAAAAGTACGAGGCAAATCACGCGAGTAATATTGTAACATATGTTGGCAATGTAGTTCTTAGAACCTAGGTGTCTTGGAACACAGGCACGCTGCGTGCTAAGTCTACTCCCCTTTGAAACCTACAGCTTCGAACTGCTAAGATGATAGCTCGTCTTGGGGTCCAAGACTACAGGGACATATAATTGAAGTGCTTTGAAACCTTGTCGTGCAGTTACGGCGGGTTATAGACTGGTTAGAGCTGCTTATGCAGAACGTCGTAAGCTTTGTCTAAGAACAAGCATGGCCCGAACTAGGGTCCTAGGGCTGGTTAGAGCTATATATATAAGTTGTCATGACCGCCTAATGGACCAAAAACTAGATTCTAAGTCTGATTCGGATAACTTGGAGGAAAAGCGACACCTCGGGAAAGGCGGGTTAAGGCGATCGGTTGACAATTTTCGAATGATTGAAGAGATTGTACATTCTAACTGGCCTGAGCTTCTAGAAGCTAATAGAGAACTCAACTTTACTCCAATACACCAAATTTCCTTAATATGAAAAAAAATTTCAAGAATTTAAAGGGTTTTTCATCCAACAAGGTAAAATCATTCTCATCAAGGAATAATTTCTCACATGTATACGATAAATTTATAGGAAATTCAGCCCAAATAATACTTTGTAAAATAGATGGAAATTTAATACGCAATAATCTTTTCTAAAATTTAGATTATAAATCATCTTGGCAATAACATCAACTATTTACTTAGGGGTGATGAAAATCATGAGTAGTTAACATGGATAATAACCCAATTGAAACTAACGAGAATCAACATGAAAATCTCTACATATTCGAAAATCTCAGGGTAAGATTATAAGGAAATCATGGGAGGATATTGGGGGACACAAGGGAAGGAAAATTACCTTGTTTAATTCCCTATGCATTAAAATCATGCGGAGGAGAAGCTTGAAGCTGTTGCAAGATATGAAAAGCCTAGTCTTGATTGGAGGGTTCTTAAGAGGAGAAATTCGTGTTTCGGAGTGAGAGTGGGGGAATGAGGAATGAACCATTTCTCCCCACTAAAACGTCTAAATTTTTTTCTAAAACGACGTAGTTACAAATTTGGGAGAGTAGGAAATTACAATTTTAGCCCTTAGAAATTCGGCGTATGGCGCAAGGTGCCCCTAACGGGTCGTGGTGGTGACCACGACTCATGGTCACTTCCTTCAGGTACACAAGCTATAAACTCAATAAGGCTAGTAACTTGGGGGATATAGCAGTGGTGCCCAGGACCCACGACTCATTGACCCCACTTGTCACAAGTACACCGATTAACAAAAATATACCTAACTCGGAAGTGGCCACGAGTGACCTAGTGGGTCATGGTACGCTGACCCGCGACTCATAAAGTCTCTCATTTGGTACACTGCCTCCCCTCTATAAATTATTAAGCCTCCTTCTCACGGCTCACCTGACGAGTCGTGAGTTCACTTAACGACTCGTTTGGTGGGTCATCTGAAGCTTTTACTGCGGCTTTTCATATTTCTGATTTAAGTCGAAAATTAGATTTTTAGTTTTTCGGGGAATTACAATATCTCCCTTATAAACACTCATCCTCGAATGTTAGAAACACACGAAACGAGAAAAATAGCAATCAAACTTTCAAGTACTGCGCATTTAACGTCAAAACTACCGGAATGACTACTCCATTTCTAAATACATATTAGGCGGAATTTACCTTTCACATAAATTCAAAAACATAAAAGAGATTTGAACATCTAAATTGAATCATGAAAAGTAAATTGAGTTCTAGGGACAAAACTATTATCTAGAGCTATGCTAGAGACGGTAGGGAACAAGTGCGGGTGTTGGCCATCATATATACACTTTGGACTCCCACGTAGCTCCTCAGCACTAATTTCTCGATAAAATTTTGACTTTAGATATTTCCTTGTTCCTCAGCTTACACACCTAAAAGTTAAGGATTTGGGTAGTACTTCCTCATATGATAAGGCTATCTTTTATTCCTACCTTTGTGTAATGGGCGAGGTTGGATCTCCGATGTACTTCTTCAAAAGTGACACATGGAAAGCGGTGTGCTAGCTTGCTAATTTTGAAGGTAACTCTATCTGTGGCTATATTGCCAATATACCTCAAAATTTTATAGGTCCACATATCTCGGACTCATCTTTCCTTTCTTTCCAAACCTCATCACCCCTTTCATGGGCGAAATTTTTAGGTATACCTGATCATGAACTTGCAAACTCAACTCTTTTTTCGCACATCGATATAAGATTTCTGGCTCACGAGTTGTTTTCAAACTTTCTTGGATGAGCTGAACTGCATTGCCTCGTGGTAGTCTAGCCCTATTAAGGTAGCTTCACCAACTTTAAACCACCCCTATAGGAGATCTACTCCTTCTACCATACAATTCTTCAAATGGGGCCATCACGGATCTTTAGATGGTATTTGTTATTGTACGAAAACTTCGAAAGGAAAGTGGTCATCCCAATTACCCTTAAAATCGATTATGCACACTCTTAACATATCTTCAAAGTCTTGAATGGTCCACTCGGCTTGTCCAGCTAGTGCCGCGGGTGAAGGTTTTCTTTGAGCTTGGCCTTTGGGTACCTAGTCCTTTTGAAAATACTTCGAAGTGAGAAATTGAATTGGGTAACTCTATCTAAGATAATGGATAAGGGCACCCCATGAAGTCTAAGTAGATCCCCGAATAAAAAGTCTAGCATAGTCCTCGAGTGAGTCTATGGTTTGGTGGGAGAAGTGGTGACTTAGTCATCCGATCTACAACCTCCCAGTTAGTCATCTTTTGCCCCGCCCGAGTACGGGCGGACTTGTAATGAAGTTCATATTTACTTCTTCCCCACTTCATGTGGGTACTGATATCTTGAGTCATGCCTCTAGGTCTCTTTGGTGTTCTACCTTGACTTTGCTTTGAGGTTCGGGCACTATGCTACAAATTCGGTGATATCCTTTTCATGTCGTTCCACGGTAAATATCCCAAAAATTGGTTCATTTTAGTGGCACCGGGGTGAATAGAGTATCTCGAGTTGTGTTCCTCATGGTATATCTTTGTCTCAACACCAACATCAGTACACACAACACACTTTAATAGCAGCTTCCCCATCTCCCCCTTGTGATAAAGATTCTATATCTTTTAAGGGGACTGCTTTCTTAAGCTTAAGTAAAATGGAATCCTCATCCTATTTGGATTTAACTTCAACTACCAAGAGATGAATCGACCCGCTTTGCATTACCACGCCACCTTGGTGAATCCACCAATTGCACCCCTAGCCGGGCTAACCTATGAACTTCTTTCGCTAGATCCGTCTTGTCTTCCTCAATGTGAGCCACACTTCCCATGAACCATACGCAGGGCGTCGACCACAATATTGGCCTTACGGGTGATAAAACACACTCATGTCATTATCATTTAGCAGCTCCAACCACTTTGTCATGGCCAGTTGGGTCATACATTTAAACACATACTAAGGCTCTTGTGATCTGTGAACACATCCGTGAGCCACATACAAGTAAGTGTCTCCATATTTTAGACCTTTTCTTACTCTTTGCACCTGCCCACCACCATTGCTAACTCCAAGTCATGACTTGGATTATTCTTTTCATAAACTTTGAGCTGTGCGGAGGCATAGGCTATCACTTTCCCTCTTGCATCAGAACGCAATCGAGTCTGACTCTAGAGGCGTCGGTATAAACAACCAACCCATCGATCCTTCGGCAAGGTTAACAACTGGGCACGGTAGTGAGTCGAGTCTTCAACTCCTAAAGACATTCTCATACTCGTCGACCCACGTGGAATTTCACCTTCTTAAGTTTAAGTTGGTCAGACGAGGATGATATATTGGAGAAACCTTCCACAAGCGTGCGATAATAACCCACTAAGCCCGGGAAGCTCGATTTCAGTAGGAGAGGTAGTTAAGGCCAATCTTTCACTTTGCTGCAATCTTGTGAGGATCTACGTATCCTCACTGAGACCACATGACCCAAGAAAGTCACGGACTTCAAAGCTTGAGAATTCACGCTTGTTGAACTTGGAGAATAACTAAAAGCGATCTGCGGTGCATGCGTTAACCTTAGGTGATTTTGTACTCTTCCTCATTTATGGAGCACACTAGAATGTCGTTGATAAATACAATGATGAACATATCAGTGCTTGCTTGAACACCAAATTCATCAAATCCATGAAGGCTGCTGGGGCATTCGTTAACCTGAAGGACATTACCACAAATTCGTAGGTGACCATGCCGAGTTGAATGCTATTTCGGTGTGTCACACTCTCCGACCCTTAGGCGTGGTACCACGACTTGAGCTCGATCTTGGAGAAACAACATAGATCATGAAGTTGGTCGAACAGATCATCAATTCTGGGTAGAAGGTAGTTGTTCTTAAGCTGTGACCTTGTTTGGGTGACGGTAATCTATGCACATTCGAGGTACCATCTTCTTACGCGAATAACAATTTGGATTACCCTAGGGAGAATCTTGGGTTTGATAAAACCCTTGTCAAGAAGGTCTCTTAGCTTCTCCTTCAACTCCTTAAGCTTAGCTGGAGCCATTTTGTAAGGAGGGATGGAGATAGAAATTTGAGTGTATGCGGGAGGATATCTATTCAGAAGTCTATTTCTCGTTTAGGGGATCTCGGGGGAAGATCTTAGGAAAACATCAGGAACTCGCGACTACGGAGGCCGAGGCCCGGATGATTGGGGTCTCAGGTTGGAATCCTTGACCCGAACTAGATGATATATACATCCTTTGGAGATGAGTTTTTGGGCCTTAAAGTAGGAAATAAGCCTACCCTTAGGTGCTGGCTCTTGCCCTTCCATTTAACAACTGGCTCATTCGGAAATTGAAACTTGACAATTCTAGTTCTGAAATCGATTGAGGCATAGCAGAATGTAACCAATCCATGCCGAGAATAAGGTCAAAGTCAACCATGTATAACTCTACAAGATCATCTAGAATAATTTTATTAGGAGACAGAGGCCAGGCGGTTCTATACACCCGGCCCAGCTCTGAATGTCTGCTAACTGGGGTGGGGACTGAAAATGGTTACGGAAGGGACCTACGGGTGATGTTGGTGGGTGTATATAGGGAGTCACGAAAGTAATAGTGGCTCTTGGTCTAAGAGGGCATACATTTCTAGATGGAAGGAGGCGTAACATACCGGTAACTATGTCGGGTGAGCTTTCTGATCTGACGGGAAGATAGAGGATAGAAACGACTTTGGCACTGACGGCCCATACGCTTGTACCTAATCATGTTGGCATGCGGCAGTCATTTCTTGGTGCGATGATGTAGTGATTGTGATCTCCTCGCCTTCTTTGAGGCCCTCCTTAAGTCAGAATCATCCTATTTGTCCACACCCAAAACAACCTCTCGTCCCTTAAGGAATTCTCCCGGGTGGTTCCAACCACACTTGGGGCAAGGCGGATACCTATTCCCGATCTTGTGAGTCTAAAGGCTGAGTGTCAAATTATCCACCCCTCCAATCTGGCGGGGCCAGAAGGTTGGGCGCTAGGCAGAACTAGGTCTTTGGGGTTCTCTTGTTGTTGTTGTTGTTGCTGTTCTTTGTGGGCGGATACTACCACTGGACCTCTGATGGTAGAAATACGTAGGCCGAGTCCATGCCCGTTGTTCTTTTACTCCATATCCTTGACTTTTTTAGCCTCAATCTTAAGGCATAGACAATCAAGTTAGAAAGGTCCATTTCATGTCGGCATCACGATCTGGAGTCCTTGAGGACTAGATTTGACACTCCATTTACAAACTTGAGCACGCAAGCCCTTGGATCGGCTACCATTTATGGAGCATACTTAGACAACCTAGTAAACTCTAGAGCATACTCCTCCATAGTTACCGTGCCTGTCTCAAGTTCCGCAAACTCCGCCATCTTTGCCTTCCCTTCGGCTCAGAGGCAAAATCTATCCAAGAAAGCTATGTGAAATTCTTCCCACTCCCTTTGGTCTGCTCCCGCTAACCGCTAACATCCCTTTGGTCATGCAGGACTTGACCTACCTTTCAACTAGTAGGCAGCAAGTCGGCACTCTAAGAGGAATTGACACCCATAGTTCGGGTGATTTTCTAATCTCATCTACAAACCCTTATGGGTCCTCTCCGCCTTTGTTCCATCAAAATATGGAAGGTTCATCGGTGAAGTCCACACCCTTGCAGCTACTGCGGACCCATTGGTGTTCATACGCACCACTTATTTGGTTCACTGGTTGGTATTTGTTTGGCAAGACGGTTGAATGGCTACTGTGGTACGGCGGTAGACACGGAATCATCTTGAGGAGTTGCCGGGGCTAGTGGAGCGAGGTACAGCGTGGCATTATCGTACATTCTTTTGTTACGGCGTCTAGGAGGTATGGTTCACTAAATGAAGCAGAGCATGAATTAGAAGAATTTCTAAATTGAACTCTAACGCATGATAAGAATATGAACAAGAATTTTCCTAATAACATCTCGTAGCCTCACATTGCTCGGCACCTCACTAAGCCTGGTTGTACCAAAAGTAATACAGTGACCCTTTTTAAGAGCCGAGTGTCGAACCCACGAGGATTTGGACCAATTAAGCAAATTATGAAGTTCAAGTGTAAAGTTAACTTAACAAGTGTTGATTATAAGTTTTAGGTAAATCATAATCAAATTTCGGGGTGGTCACAAAATAATATAGAAACAATAAAAAATATATTTTTGATATTATTTCACATCACATTATACATATGTTATATGATTATTATGATCTATGATATCATGATTTTGTTATCTTTGCGATGTATCTTGACCTAAGCTTGCCCTTAGTGTTTACTCCACTAATTTAAGGATGTTTGAACATAAGATGCGACAGGGACTTATTGGTTGTAATGTAAGCTATGGGACAGGTAGGTAGTATTCTCGCCAGTAGTGACTATCTTCCCCAAGCACTTGTACATCACATGTTCATTATGGACATCTTTTCTCATACTTCACCTTGAACAACAGACTTAAATTTCCTCTTTTGTTTACCATCTCTTTAAGCACACTTAACTTATTGGTAAGGAGTACTTAAGAAACTTTTTCATTCATGTGTTCTCTTACTCCCTACCATTATTCAAGCGGACAAACAAATTGCACCTCAAATCTTTTCCTCAACTCCCACATTGATTGTTTTCCTTCTTTTCCGATTCTCACTCCTTTACTCTTTTGTATTTTTTCACTTAAGTGGTTAAGAGTTTTGGAGCAACATCAAAGCTATTGAAAGAAAGGATTAAACATGTTGTAGCTATCAAAGAATAGTCTTAAGGCTCAAACGGGGCTAACTAGGATCGAGACATTCAAGGTAGGTAAGCGAGGATAAAGTTTAGGCTCATTCAAAGAAATGCCTAAATCATCTCCTACACTCGACATCCTTCATTTCATTTTGTATACATTCCATGCAAGTTCTAGACACTCAACGGTAGCATGGAATATTCAAAACTTTACACACACGAAGCACATGCTCAATTCAAGACAAATTAAATGAGACTCTTAACTCATTAATCACAGAATTTAAATTAGGCTTTAAGCACATAAAGTCACATTCAAAGGCCTAGGTGTCTCAAACCCAGAGTTATACAACTTGCATGCTTCAACAATACCCATACTTGGATCTCACAATCATGTATAGCACATAACAAGAACATCAAACCATCAATTAACTACGGGTTCAAAAACCAAACTTGTTGACTAATTTACCTTCAAGACGGTAGTCATCCATCCATCATCGGGAATAGTCCCTAACTATGACTAAAAAGCACTATGCAGACAAAGAAAATTTTTGTTCTTTGGTTCAAAAAAAATCCTAAATCGGAAAATAACCGAAAAGAAAAACCAACGGATGAGTGAATCGAGCTCAAATCAAAGATTTTCCCTCAGCAATACCTATCACTACATTCATAAAAGTCATTAGAGAAAAGATTTGAAAATTTTAAAAAAACAAAAAAAACATGTAATTTAATTAAAATACAAAAATTAAAATTAAAAGGGTCAGAAATACTCCCGAGGCCTCTGGGCTAGCTAACAACATATTTTCTTCACTTTTGAGCAAGTGGGTATTCGACCCCACACGTTTCTCTTTCATGCTTCGTAGCTTCCTATTTAAGAAATTTTCGAGACTTCCCCTACATACGTACTTGAATATCCAACAAAAACAACAACACGATGAACATAAACAACATCAACACAAGCACAGAGAAATTAACATTGTACCTGTGGTACCCTTGGGTTGCCTCCCAAGCGAGCGCCTAATTTTACGTCGCGACACGAAGTGGACTATCCTTTCGGAGACATCCTTATACCCGTGTTCCCTTTCGAGAACCATTTCTTCTTCTCTTTCTATTTTTGAGGAACAGCCGCCACTCTGTCCCTGACTTCCTCCAACTCCTTCTCAAATAGAAGCCCTTCCCTCGGATTGAGT
The DNA here is from genome assembly GCA_018107945.1 of Datura stramonium. Classification (NCBI taxonomy): domain Eukaryota; kingdom Viridiplantae; phylum Streptophyta; class Magnoliopsida; order Solanales; family Solanaceae; genus Datura; species Datura stramonium. The sequence continues at coordinate 423,392 of JACEIK010000263.1, forward strand.
GAACTTAATCATCTCTTGTGGCCGTGGACTTGTGGAATTTGCCACCCCACATAGCCTCTGATAACACACTGTTAATGCAGCTTTTAAGACACCCTAGGACACTCTAAGCCTTTGCTCTAATACCAAGTTTGTCACAATCCGAATATATTTAGATCGGGACCTGGTCCTAGAACATAAATGGTTCAATCCGGCCTATGGCATGAACATGATAACTAAGGCTCAACATAAATAAAATAGATATTGAGTTCTGAAATAACATAAGTCTGAACATTAATCAACTAATTGATGTTGTGGGAACTTGTATAGTTCCTACTTACAGCTTTGGCTCTACCATGAATTATCCGGTAATAGGTCTTTCACCCCTAGCCACAAGTCATCCCGTATTTTGCCACATACGTGGGTTTGGTCCTCCAAGGCTGTTAGAGCTCTCTTCAACCTGCTCATGGCTAGATCGATCGATTTTTGGCTTTGGGGTGGGTTCTCCGTGGACAATGCCACCTTAAATCATTTTTTTAGTCTTCATCATTTACTCCCCTTTATTTTAGTAGCGCCGAGTCTTACTTCAGCTAAACCGCATTGCATCAATGGACCAATAATCCATTGGGTGTACATTCAGAGATGGATAAAATAGCTTCTTACCCTTATTTTTATGTAAAGGATCTAGTAGGTTGGGTAGCTTTTGCTATCTTTTTTTCCATTTGGAGCATCTGAACAACAAAATGTCAAAACACTAAATCTAAAGTTGAATACAACACAATGTCTGAAAAGCCTCTAACATACGGCAACTTCTGGGTTAACACCCAACCTAGCCATTACAAGTCTGAAATTGAAAGATGATGATAACAAATCTGACTAAAGGTCCTTGAAGGATGAGGACTCACCAGGCGGAACTAGACAAGCTCGGGAGACTAGCTAGCGGCGCTGACTAAATCGAATATCGAGCCTTTATCATGAAATGATACAGCATAGAGTTTGCGGTGAGTACTTGAAATGCGAGTATGCAAAGTAAGTAAAGCAATTTATAAGTAAGTATAGCGAAAACATGCATAACATAATCATATCATTATAGATTTTTGAGAGTAAGGACTACATGCAAAAAGCCATATTCCTGAAATATATAAAATTTATAAATTAAAATTTGAATTTCATAAGCTAAGATTGATGAGCTAAAGATTTGAAACCGATGTTCTAAGTAAAACTAATAAAGTGAAAAGTGGATCAAACCTATTGGCTGTATATCATAACAGATAAATATGCATAACTAAAATCATGAGGAACAATGGGAGACTCATCATGTAGTGTGTAATCACAATGGAAACACATGATCTGACTGTTACACTCAAGTCGGTGGAGCCATCAAATCCCTTTCTAGGGTTATGGGCTCACACATGATATCAATATCAAGTTGAAGGCCCCTTGGAGACAAGAAAGATCACAAAGTTAGGTCCCGGTGAATCTAAATAAACCTGTTGTACGTGGTTCGAGGCTCGGGGTTTTGCGAACCTGAGCTATTGATTATAAACACTACTCCTAAAACATGCATATACTCTCCATCATTTTCAATGAGGCTGACCATCGTCTTTCGATGAATCGGCCATGAAATTACATACGGTCTGAAATACGAATATAAGAGAGCTGACAAATATACCACAAGTTGAAAAGTGAGTCTAGACTCCAAAACCATGTGTAAGCTAATATCATAAAATAGAGCTAATTCATAAGTATACTCGAATCATGCGGGCTTGCCCAAATTAAACATTAGCTTTAAATAGATTTGATAGTCAAAATCATGGATACATGCATGGATAAATCATAATCATACTTTATACTAGACATCTTATTGCTTGAAAACATAGATCATAACCTCAACTTTTCATGAAAGCTTGCATAATTGGGCATCATATTCTTAAAACTTTGAAATCATAAGTTACAATCAAAGTAAGTGTAAAACATGCCCATGAATCTTAAACATTATTAGAAATGTGAGAAATTATTATGAAGTTGAAACGTAGAGATTTTCATAGATTAGGTTAAAACCCCATGGAACCAATTCATGAATTCATGAATTGAAGTGCATTTGGGCATGGTGAAGAGAGCTCCATTCATAATCATACATACTTGGGTAAATTTGATTTCGCACCCTTCCTTGATGCCCAAAGTTTGGGAAGAGGCAAGGGAATTCTCAGCTTGATTCCAATGGAACACTCTAATATTGCATGCATGGAATAGAATGGCTTAGGATAGGTTAAGCACTCTTAAAACCTCCTAATAGAGTTTAAAATAATGTAGTATAGGAGCTTAGGAATTACGAAAACACCCTTACTAAAATGCAGGAAATTTTGACACAACTAGTCCTCACAAGTGACCTCACGACTGTGAGGTGCGGTGAATCGTGAGTACCATCCGTGAATTCGTTTGGAAAATTCAAATCTCCAACTCAACCTCTAGTCACGACCAACTTCATGAGTCATGAGGTACTCCATTCGTGGCTGCCTGATGGTCACCCCGACCAACGACTCTCCCAAATCATCTCCACTTCATGACTCATGAAGTGACCTGCAGTCATTAGATGGCTCATACTGTGACTAGGGTAATATTTCCATTTTCTCCACTTGAACCCTCGGTCTAATCATAGGAACTTTTGGGGTATTACATCATAAACCATCATGTCGGCTCGGGTGCTTGTAAGCGGCGAGTGCTCATCCATGCGCACTCTCCCGAACGTGTCTAGTCATCAATTCCATGTCCTCGGCACATCCCTCCCCAACTCCTTCATTACCTAGAGGACTTTACTGCTCCTTAGCACTCTCACACGAAGTGTTGTATGGGCATGTTGCTTTTACGCCTTAGCCAACCACCTAGCCATATCAGTAATGAACTCCTGTGAGATTGTGACTAGGCGGCCGGTGGGGATTGTGGTGATGTGCGGTGGTCTAAGCTAACTAGTCTGGTGGAGGATGGCCCCGGGACCTCGGAGGTCAAGGGCACATGTTTGCTATAGTATTAGTAGTATCAGGACGACTACTAGTCTCATGGGTACTTGGAGGCTCTATTTCATTTCAGTGAACCTTGTAGTATCACTTAGAGAACCCCCACGAATGCCTCGGCTAATAATGCAACCCGTGTAGCTACAGCCTTGCGACCTTGGAGACAGATTTGTATCATCCCTCATTAACCCGATATCTTTAATTTTGAGCACCTCGACTTTCTAGTCTACCATGGGCAACTCGAGCCTGTGACTCCCTAAGGCTTTGGGCCACCAAGAATGGAAAGGGAATGTAGTGTTATCCATAATGGCTCTCTCCCGAATCTCATAGCTATATACCTTGGGAAGTTAATTTCATATCCCTCCATGATGCACGCTGCAGTGCAGCTCGGTCCGGTGATACAATATTGTCGTTGTTGGTCGAAACCAACTGTTTCATACCAAGGACCACTAAAATTTCGCTGGAAGTTCAACATGGCCTTCTTGATATGTTCCTCTAGTCCGTTTAACCACTCCACCGATGTACCCTGAGTGGCTATAATTCATGCCAGTTATGTATACTGCCTTTTCCTATCCTCGTGGCTCAACTTATTGACCTTAATCTTCTGTAGCTCACTCGCCGGTAATCAAATTGAATTTGTATTAGTCGGAGGATCAAACTCTAGACCATAGAGCATGCATGAGATGGTGTTCTGGAAATGTCTACGGTGTTTCTCAAACCGCCGTCTAATCGTGCGAGCCGCTTCCTCAGGTCTTAGCCTTCCACGTCTGATTTTTAAGGTTGCTGCATGCCACATAGAATAGTGGCTAAAGATGGGCTATAACTACCGAATGGTTCACTCAATCGAGTGACTGGTATTTCTCAAATAGTGCCTGAATATCCAGGAGATCTTTGATCATGGCGGTAGTAACCTCGGCTCCTCATACATGCTCCTTTTTAGATGTCCCTTATCATTTGGAGCAATATCCTAATTAAAGATCGCCCTCATGCTAGGACACCCCACCTGTGATCAGTCTCTGTGTTTGCTCTATGTCAGCAAAAGTGAGATAGGTGTCCTAGGTATATGTTTCATCATTTGCACCACCTTCCTGTTGAGTAGAGGACTCACCCCTCTGATATTTTGGAGATGAGTCACTATCATTATCTCCGTCTTTGCTAGGAGTATCCCATGCTGAGTGGGATCGGAGATTACGACCATGGTTATCGGAAGTAATAAGATGTTTCGTCCTGCGGTGATCTCCATTAGCGCTCCTCCTCTATTGATACTCTTCAACTGATCCACTCGACTCATCTGAGTGCGATGGTTCATCTACCAATCTATGAGTTGAGGGTTGTCCCTTTGTCGACCTTTGTTTCTTGGTCGAACCCTTCTGAGTCCCTTTTTGTGCCATTGTATCTATGGAATAAATGTTAGCACCCAAGATTATAGTATAAAATTGCACTAAAAGTGACTGCCTTCATATAGGACAAGTGACTAAACGAGTCGTTGTCAACGCAGCGGCTGAATTAAGTCAACCGGTGTTTGCATGTTCAATTTTTGCACCTTTTAATTTATGTAACAATTTGACCCAACAAGTCGTTTGCTTGTGGAGACGAGTCGTTAAGTCGATCATGGTCTTATGTTCAGATTTTACCATTTGTTCTCCCACTCAAGATGAGTCACCCCACGAGTCTTCATGTGAGACCACGACTTGTCAAGTGACTCGTTCATAAGAGTCTAGTGTCAATACATTTGTTCTCGATCAGTGCTTGACACAAGTGACGACTCATTGAGTTATCAAACGAGTCGTTGCGCAGGCGTCATCACCGATTGAGTTATCAAACTGATTGGGTTACTCATAATTCATCCATTTCAAACTTTTGCACTTTATTTCAGTAGGAGTTGGGCGGGCAAAACAACCCAAGCTTCGTTACCAAAAGCAATTACGGATCATAATGCCTGCGACTAAATAGATGTAAGAAACCCAAGCTAGCAGATGCTCAATAACGATCACAAACTCATTCATTCGAAATAGTCTACCATAAAATCATCAACATATATCCATGTAGTTCCGCTATTCTTTGCGTTCTGATTTTAGGCAATTAAATTCATGTCAACTAGGTTTTAATTTTGAGACCAAATTCAAATTTTCACAAACATTTTCAAGCATGAGGAGGACGGGTGAATATAGGAAGCATTACAAAACTCACTATTATGAGGATGTTCAAGGAGAGAAGATGAGAATTCAATTAGTTGTGCTTCACGAAGTACGAGCGATTGATGTTGATCGTGATGTTGTGTAAACATGATCGTGATATGAGCAGTTTTAATGGTGTTGTGAGATGAGAGTGGCGGTGGTGAGTTGTGATGGGAGAGAACCATTTTAATATATTTTTAAGCTTTGAATAGGAGTAATTGGGGAGATCGTAGGTTATAAATGAAAACAATTAATTTCAGCCTTTCTCTCGCGGGTCGGTGCGGTAGAGTCTAAATGTAGCATGTGAACCATAACCCATGTAACAAGTTGTTTCCGATTTCCCCAGCTCATTATGATGCTTTTTTACGTGTTGTGATAACGGATAACTTTCCCTGGGACCAAACGACTTGGTGTTGGTCTTGTCTCTTGGTGAACTTTCGGCTATGTCGGGAGGAATTTAATGACTCATCGGTCAACCTCATGATTCTCTTTAAGTCACTCATCACTTACTCTCCCGAGCTTAATGTTTTCTACTTGATGTACAGTAATGAGTTGTTATGTTAGGTAACGACTTGTTCTATGCTTTTTGGCACCAGAATCTAATGTTCAAAATTTTTGTTCCAACTCGGATTTCCCATCTTACTCACACCTTTACATATCAACACACATGAACGATATTGAGTATTACAATACCACATAGGTTTGCCCTCCCCAAGAAAGCTTGGTTCAACGTTGTGGCACTATGCGGGTATCTTGATTACTCAAATGGTTGCCTCCCAAGCAGCGCCTGATTTAACATCGCGACACGACGTAAGTCCCGGGTTACTCGGACTTCTTCCAGGCCCAAGGTCCACAGTATGATTTCACTTTTCCCGAGATATGCTTTCACCACATTGGCCATTCACCTTAAACCGTTTTCCTTCATGATTTTCCAAATCATTTGCACCATATGAGAATACTTGGACCACTCGAAATGGTCCCAACCATTTAGACTTCAACTTGCCGGAAACAAGTGACCTAGAATTGAATAACAACACCATATCGAAATTTGAACTATCTTTGCTCAATTTTCGGTCATCTTTATCTTCATCTTCATTTTGTAAATTTTTGAACTTTCATGTGCTCAAATGACATTCAACTAATCAAGCCTCAGGATTCACCTTTGTTACTCTAATTCAATTCAGCATCTTGAGCGCCCACATGGCTTTGTGCTCAAGTTCAATGGGAAGATGACATGCTTTTCCATACAGGCAGTAAGGAGACATGAATGCGATCCGATAAGCCCATAATGTATCATCCAGCTTCCTAGACCAATATGTCCTATTAGCATTTATAGTATTTGCTAAGATAGTCTTTATCTCCCAGTTGGAGACTTCAACTTGCCCACTAGATTGTGGATGATAAGGTGTTGCCACCCTATGCTTCACCCTATATTTTTCCATCAAGATCCAAAACAGCAGGTTACGAGTGCAGACCCCCATCACTAATGATTGCTCACAAGATTTGGAATCTGGAGAAAATAATCCACTTCAAGAACGTTGTGACACTCTTACCTTCATTGTTTGGAAGTGCAACTGCCTCCACCCACTTAGAAACATAGTCCACAGCTACAAGTATGTACTTCATTCCATTTGAGCTCACAAACGGCCCCATAACGTCGATGCCCCACACATCAAATAGCTCAACGACAAGGATGGGAGTGCTAGGGAGCTCATGCCTTCGTGATATGCCTCCTTGACTTTGGCATGCATCACATGCCTTTGCAAAATCATGTGCATCTTGGTGAATGGTTGGCCATTAGTACCCATATTACGGAATTTTTGTGGGTTTTGTGCAAATCCGCTATGATGACCTCTAACGGGGATGAGTGACAAGCCTCAAATATGCTCAACATCTCCTTTGGGGCACACATCTCCTAAATTAACCCATTAGCACATATGCAAAATAAGTAAGGCTCATCCCAGAAAAACTTCCGCACATTAGACATGTCACGACCCGAACGTACACCCGAATCGTATACACGGGACAAAAGGAACCCCAAGAAACCCCAAGTCGACCTATGGCACATGCATACAACTAATCTCATTCAAATAAGCAGAATGAAAATAATAAAATCATAAGCGGAACGTAATTATAGCATAAAATTAGGAAATACTGGACATATACATAGTTGAACACTACATACTTATCTGGAAGCCTCTAATACATAAAATTGTTGATGGGACAACATCCCCAACTAACTTGACAATACTGAAACATAAATAACATGAAACTCTATCAAACGGCCCTCGAAACATGAGGACTCACCAATAAGTTGAAAGTGTAAATTGAGATGGACTAAGGGTGAGGATGAGCCTGAGCTCCCAATCCTTCATCATGAAATGATATAGCATAGAAAGTATGCGGTCAGTACGTGGAATGTACCAAGTATGCAGGGTAAGTAAAATAGACATTTTAGAGTAAATAAAACTCATAAATAAATATGAGACATCATGCGTACATCAAATCTTACGTATAATAAAACATAAGGCTCAAGACTTTCAAATCATTCATTTTTGTAATCGTAAGTTAAATTTATCAAAACATAACTTGAGCCAACAACATAAACTTAACAATACATAAAACATGTGGAACAATGGGAGACTCGTCATAATCGGCACCATCATGGTAGAGCCTTTTATGATGCCCCACTATCTCGCTCAAGTGGGAAGAGCCGACCCTGGCTTGCCAGGCGAGGGTCGTGCATTAGGCGTGATATCACATTCAAGGGTATCATTATCAATACAATATATCATTAGAAACCCATAGTGACACGTGGTTATGAGACACCGGCATAGTCCTTTGAACCTTTAGGCTGCTCGGTGCTAGTGCAACTCTCAAAGCATGCATATAGGCTCATACATAAATCAATAACATCATGCTTCATTGGCTAGAATATAACATTTACTCATGGATCCCCTTTAAAACATGTAACCAAGAATCATAGGCCCTTTTCATAGAAGCAATATCACAAAATCGATAAATGATGTAATTGCTTCGCAAATCATAAATCATTCTTCAACATGTAGGCGTACTTAATACTTCATCATATTCAATTCTCAAAATATATAATATTCATCATAAATCATAACTTCCATGAACTTTCATCAAATGGGCATTTTCGATTTAAAAGATTGAAACATAATTTTAAAGAAATCATTTTCATGAATTTGGGTAAAACCCCATAGACTTTGATAGAATTCATGATTAAATTCAAAATTGGGCATGGGTGTGGAGAATTTCGCCCATTCTAAAACCCTACATACACAGGAATGGATTGCTTTCGAGATTCCTTGAATACCCACAAAGAAATTGGTGGAAATTTGGGGAAGAAGACCTTGAATCTCCCAAAAATTTCTCCAAACTTTTGAATGATAATGGGCATGCATAAAGGACTTAACTCATCTTATCTCACTTAGAAAAATATCCAAAACAATGTAGTTTGAGCCTTAGAAACTTAGGAATTACTAAAACACCTTTATTAAAATGTAGGAAATTTCACAGTCGCCGGTCCCCATGGGGGACCTCACGGGTCATTGCAACAGAGGGCACGACTCGTGGCCATGGTCCGTGAGTCCACTATCCAACATCAAGGGATTTACGGGTGACTTCCCATCCCAACTTGCCAAATCTCCAAGATAGACCACGGGTGACCTCACGAGTTGTGAGTGCGACCCTGGCTCGTGGTCAGGATCGTGGCGCCTCCTCCTGAGCTTGCCATCCTTGCTGACCACGAGTCACCTCACAACTCGTGGTCACTCCTCCGACCCACCTTCATAGGTAGTGTTGTGACTGGTGCGAGATTTTCGGTTTTTCTCCATTTTTACTTTCGAGTTGATCCTTGGGTTCCCGGGGTATACCAATATCTCCCCTTGGGAACATTCTTTCTCTAATGTTAGAAACATGCGAAAATTCATAAACAAGCTATCACCATATACAATTACCGATTATTTAACTTGAAAATTGACGGAATGACTACCTCCAAAAAGAACTACATAGTTGAACTGAATTCAGACATCACATACATTTATCATATCATAAAACAAACTTTTGCACATGAACTAAACATGAAAAGCTAATTAAGGTTTGAGGAAAATTGATACCTCAAGCTGGCCCGAGCGGTAGGGAGCAGGATGAGGGTGTTTAGCTATCATATCTACCAGCTTCCCATTTAGCTCCCTCAACATGCTGATTTCTCCATAATACTTTAACTAAAGCTACTTCTTTGTTCCTCGGCCTCGAACTGACGATCTAAGATCTCCACCGGAATTTCCTCATAGTTGAGGCTATCTTTTACACCAACGCCCATCTACCGGGACTACTAAAGATGGATCAACCAAGCACTTCAAGAGCGATACATGAAACATGGGATGAACTGAAGCTAATTCTGAAGGCAAGTCCAACTCATACGCCACCTTACAAACTCTCCTCATAGCGGTAAGGACCAACGTAGAGGGTGGTTTCCTTTCTTCTACAGAACCACATGAGTCCTTTATGGGAATGCCTTTAGAAATACGCAGTCATCCACATTAAACTCAAGATCCCTTCTCCTCCCACATCGGCCATACGATTTCGCGGCTTTGGCCCGATTTTGCCGGTCCCTTATCAGGTGAAACCTTCGTATCGCCTCGTGAGCCGAATCTTGTCCGATCGTAGCTGCCTCTCCAACCTCAAAACCATCCGATGGGAGATCTACACTTTCGCCCATAAAGAGCCTCGAACGGTGCCATACGAGATCTTTGGAATGATAACTATTATTATAAGCCGAACTCAATTATGGGCAAATAATCATCCCAACTACCTTTAAAATGCATAACACATGCCCTCAACATATCCTCGAGGGTCTGAATGGTTCGTTATGCTGCAGTGCCGTACATTTGCGAGATGGAAGGCATGCGAAGCAACTTGCGTCCCAAGTCCTTTTTTGAAAAGAACGCGGGAATTGAGAGGTGAGCTGAGTACCTCGGTCGGAAATAATAGACAAGGGCACTCAATGAAGTTGAACCAACTCCCAAAAATACAACTTGGCATAATCATCTGCCGAATCAGTGGTCTTGAGTGGTAGAAAGTGTACCGCCTTAGTTAACGCTGTCTACCACCACCCAGGATGGAGTCATAGTGTCGATGCAGTAGGCTTTGTAAAAAAATCCTTATTTATTTTCCTCCCACTTCAAGTGGGAATGCCAATATCCTGAAGTACACCTCCCTTGCCTACGTGTTGGAAGCTTTCATAGCGTGGTTTTGGACATTTAGCTATGAACAAGTAATATCCTTCTCCATACCATCCCACCACAAATAGATTTCGCAAGTCTCGATACATCTTCGTGGATCCCGGTGGATATAATATCTAGTACCATGTGCTTCATGCAATATCCAAACTCTCAAATTATCAACGTTTGGAGCACATAGTCGGCCTAGTATCGTAGCACCCCATCTCCCCCTATGGAAACCTCCACCTTTTGACTCCTTATTGCTTTGTGACTTCCTCAAGTTGGATCCTAATCTTTCTTAGATTTGACATCGACCACTAAGGACCCGATTATAACCCATTCCGCACAATAACGCCGCCATGATCGAGTCGATCAATCTAACTCTCGAGTCTTGCAAGTCGGTGGACATCCTTCACACTAGCCTTCTTTCCCTCATCACGTGGGACACACTCTCCATAGAGAGCCTACTAAGTGCATCCGCAACCACATTGGCCTTGCAGATTGTGCAAAGAACACTCATTTCATAGTCCTTAAGTAACTAGAACCACCTCTTTTGCCGAAGATTTAGATCTTTTGTACTGAACACATATTGGAAATATCTTGCGATCGATATATACATCCACGTGGACCCCATAAAAGTAATGCCTCCATATCTTCAATGCAAACACCACCGCGACCAACTTAAAATCATAGGTCAGGTAATTCTTTTCATGAACTTTCAGCTATCTCGAGGCATATGCTATTACCTTCCCACATCTTTGCGTAACACACATCCCAATCCGACTCTCGAAGCATCTGACCAAACAACAAAGCCATCGGTGCCCTTGGTAAAGTCAACAACGGAGTGTGAAATTGAGTCAGGTCTTCAACTCTTGGAAACTTTTCTCACAAGCATCCAGACCATTGAAACTTCACTTTTCGAGTCAACTTTGGTTAGTGGGGGGCTGCGGTTGATGAAAATACCTAAATAAATCTTCGGTAGTAGCCGGCTAGACCCAATAAACTTGAATTTCTGAAGGACTCCCCGGTCTAGGCCAATTCTTCACCGCCTCAATCTTCTGGAAATCTACCCTTATGCCTTCGCTTGATACCACCATGACCAATGCAGCCGAGTTTAGCCAAAATCACACTTGCTAAACTTTTGCATACGAATGTGATCATGAAAGTCTGCAACATTATTCTCAAATGAGTGGCATACTCCTCCTCACTCCGGTAGTATATAAGAATGTCATCAATGGTACGATCACGAACATATTCATATATGCCTTGAACACCCCTATTCATTAAATCCACAAAGTTTGCAGGGCCATTGGTTAGTCCTAAAGACATAACAACAAATTCATAGTGACCATACCGAGTCCTGGCTTGGTCTCTGGGATGTCACTCTCCCGAACTCTGAGATGGTGATACTCGAACACAGAGATCAATCTTGGAAGCACTTGGCACCCTGGCCCGGTCAAACAAATCCCATCAATCACAGGTAGAACATTCTTGATGGTAACCTTTTTCAACTGTTGATAGTCCAATACACATGCAGAGGATCGTCCTTCTTTTGAACAAATAGAGGCGGGTGCACCCCATGGAGACCGGCTCGGTCTAATGAAGCCCTTATCAACATATCCTTTAACTTATCCTTCAATTCCCTTTAGTTCGGTCGGGGCCATCACAGCGGAGGAATAGAGATAGGCTGCATATCGGGTAATAGATCAATACCGAAATCAATTTCCCTCTCCGGAGGAACACGGGGGAAAATCAGGAAACACCTCAGGATATTCGCACACCACGAGCGGCTGAATATCGGTGTCTCGAGACTCTCACATCCTTAACCCTAACAAGGTGGTACATGAAACCTTTAGAGATCATCTTCCTGTCCTTAAGATAGGAAATAAACCGACCTGCTAGTACACCGCCGAACTACCTTACACTCCAACAACCCCGCTTGCCCGGAGCGAAATTCGGCAAGTACGGGTCCTACAATTAATCGAAGTATAACACGCATACAACCAATCCATTGCAAGAATAATGTCAAAGTCAGTCATGGCTAACTCTACAAGGTATGCGGAGGTAACTTTATGCAACAGCGACCGGGCATTCTCTATACTCATCTAGCTATCACCGAATCATAACGGGGTTCAAAGAAGTGAAATCGGTTACGACAAGGTCTGGGACCTCCGAGGCTACTAGCAATGTAGAGTCACGAAGACAAGGCAACTCCCAAATCCTAGCAAAAGGAATAAACATCAATATGAAGACACACAACATACCGGTAACCACGTCTTGGTGAAGTCTCACCTTTCACAGGGCGCTAGCGAGAACGCAAGGCCCGATTTTGGCGGCGCCAGCTCCACTAGTCGATGCTCCTGTGGAGCGGAGATAGGCTGGGCTGCACTGTCCTAGTGGCCTGTGCGCCCTACATCACCCTGTCTAGCATTTGGTCACGATCGCGCATGTGCCACGAGATCTACCACACCCATAGCAATATCTGAGCCGAGCAAGCACTCCTCGGCATGACTCTTGCCGCACTTCCTGAAGTGAGGGTGGAGAGGTATGCGCCAGCTGAGTGCCCGATCCCTCGACCACGAAGCCCTTCTCCTATGATCGCTCTTGGGCCTGGATGGAACACTAGGCGATGATGATCTTGGGGCTAGTGACCTCTGTTGAGCGGACGGTAGCCGCAGCCAGGACCTACGATGTGAAACCCATGGTTTTCGTCCGACCCTCTTTGCCTCCTTTCCCTCACATGAGCCGCGCCCTTCATCTGCTAGGCGTACAACACTATGCGAGGAATGTCCATATCCTGGTGGAGCACTTGGCAGTCTAGAATCGCGTAAATAACCAGCTGCCACACCATGAAGCGAATCGGATTACCGCGCCCTACGATCATCACTAACTCTGGGCGTACTCATCGCTTTCCACCTTAAGTTTCACAAGCTCAACTACTTTTAACTCCCTCATCCCCGAGGGAAGAACTTGTCGAGAAAGGCCATGTGAACTCATCCCAACTGAGTTAGCAGCAGGATTTGAAACCCTAGGACACTTAAAACCTATTGCTGCAGACCAAGTTTGTCACAACCCGAGCATGCCTCGAATCGAAGACACGGGACAAGAGACCCAGAAACACCCCAAGTCGACCCATGGCATATGCATACAACTAATCTCATTCAAATAAGCGGAATGATAATCATAAAAACATAGCGGAAATATAATTATAGCATAACATCAGGAAATACTAGACATATACATAGTTGAGCACTACATACTTGTACGAAGCCTCTAATACATAAGATGGGTTGATGAGACAACATCCCCAACCCGACAACTGCGAAACATAAATAACATGAAATTCTATTAAACGACCCTCGAAACATGAGGGCTCACCAATAAGCTGAAAGCATAAGTTGAGATAGACTAAGGGTGAGGATGAGCACGATCTTCGGATCTGTATCATGGCTTGATACAGCATAGCAAGTATGGTCGATCGTGGAATGTACCGAGGTATGCGGGTAAGTAAAGCAGACATTTTAGAGTAAATAAAACTCATAAATAAATATAAGAAAGGACATTATGCTTACATAAAATCTTCATAATAAAACAAGGCTCAAGACTTTCAAATCATTTTCATAATCATTCGTTTTCGTTATCATGTAAATTTATCAAAACATAACTTGAGACAACAACACCAAACATAAACAATGCCAAAACATGCGGAACAATGGGAGGACTCGTCATACCGACACCATCATGGTAGAGCCTTTCATGATGCCCCAACTATCTCGCTCAAGTGGGCAGAGCCGACCTTGGCTTGTCAGGCGAGGTGGTCATTAGGCATGATATCACATTCGATGGGATCGTGTAATACAATATATCATTAGAAACCCACGGTGGCACGTGGTTGAGACATAGGCGAAGTCCTTTGAACGACGGGATGCTCGGTGCTAGATAGCTCCCAAAAATATGCAAAGGCTCATACATAAATCAATAACATCATGCATTAATATTCATTTTTCGAGAATATAACATTTTGTCATCATTGATCCCCTTTAAGCATTCTTAGCCAAGAATCATAGGCCCTTTTATCGACCAACATCACAAATCGATAAATCATGTAATTTTGCTTCATAAATCATAAATCATTCTTCAACATGTAGGCGTGCCCAATACTTCACATCATATTCAATTCTTTAAAAATATGCTCATAAACATGGGAGTTTGGAATCATGCTTTTCTATCATCAATAAATCTCAAAATATAGAATATTCATCATAAATCATAACTTCCATGAACTTTCATCAAATGGGCATTTTCGATTTAAAAGATTGAAACATAATTTTAAAGAAAATAATGTTAAAGTTTCCCATCGTTCATAATTCAATAATTAAAACTCAATTAAATCAAACCCATAAAGACAAATCACATTTTCATGCATTGGGGTAAAACCCCATAGACTTGGATAGAAGAATTCATGATTAAATTCAATATTTGGGCATGGGTATTGTAAAATTTCACCCATTCTAAAACCCATACCTGGAATGGATTGCTTTCGAGGTTCCTTGAATACCCACAAAAGAAATTAAGCAAATTTGGGGAAGAAGATGTGAATCTCCAAAAATTTCTCCAAGCTTTTGCATGAGAATGGGCATGCGTAAAGGACTTACTCATCTTATCTAACTCATAAAAATATCTAAAACGTAGTTTTAGACCTTAGGGAACTTAGAAATTACGAAAACACCCTTATTAAAACATAGGAAATTTCTGGTTGCCAGTCCCCATGAGGGACCTCACGGGTTGTTGTCACAGGGCACGACTCGTGTCCATGGTCCGTTGAGTCAACATCCAAAAACAACCAAGTAGACCCATGGGTGACTTCACGAGTCATGATGTCGGACCACGGCTCATGGCCACCATACATGGCTACACTTCCCATCC
The DNA here is from genome assembly GCA_018107945.1 of Datura stramonium. Lineage (NCBI taxonomy): Eukaryota > Viridiplantae > Streptophyta > Magnoliopsida > Solanales > Solanaceae > Datura > Datura stramonium. The sequence goes on from JACEIK010000263.1 coordinate 438,731, forward strand.
CAACTTGCCAAACCTCCAAGGTAGACCACGAGGTGACCTTAAGTGTCGTGAGGTCTGACCACAACTCATAGTCGGGCCCGTGGCCTTCTCACTTAGGCCTTGCCAAACCATGACCACGAGTCACTAATGACTCGTGGTCACTCCCACGACCTCACCTCACACGAGGTCTTTTTGTGACCTGGTATGTATTTTCTGCTTTTCTCCATTTTTACTTCCGGGTCTGATCCTTGGGTTCGAGGGGTATAACAAGACATAAGTTTCTTTCTCTTGGTGAAAAGATAAATCTTTCGGTACCACATCGGCCATTAGATAATTAACAAAGTCATAAATCATGGAATGAGATCTTGGGAAGCAACCAAAACCAACTCGTTGGGAAATGCATCATATATATTAAGCTCATCTCTAAGTGTTGCATCTGCGTCTAACCTCGACAAGTGATCTGCCACCTAATTTTTTGTTCCCATTCGATCATTAACCTTAAACTCGAATTCTTGGAAACAGACCATCTAATTAACTGTGCTTTGGCATCCTTCCTTGCCATCAAATAACGTAGAGTTTGTAGTGCAGCATGAACTATCACCTTAGTTCCAAGAAAGTATACTCAAAACTTCTCAATGCAAATACCCTGACCAACAACTCTTGTTTTGTCATGGTGTAATTTTTGAGTTGCATTAAACACCTTGCCAGCATAATTGGATGGAAAATCTTCTCACGCCTTTGGCTTAAAAATAGCACCAGGGCCACTCCGCTAGCATCACACATAACCTCAAATTATAAAGACCATTTAGGTGCCACTATGATCAGGGCAGTATTCAATCTCTCTTCAATCATTCAAAGCTAAGCATCCATCAGAAACACAAACTTCACCTCTTTCTCCATTAGCTTTAGGGATGTGCAATCTTTGAGAAGTCCTTGATCTGCGATAAAATCCCGCATGGCCAAAAGCCCCGACCTTTATAGAAATCAGTTGGTAAACTAGTAATCCCACAAATCTTTGCTCTGCTCCACCTCAATGCCCTTACCTGAAATCCTGTGGCCTAGCACTATACCTTCTTTGACCATGAAATAGCACTTTTCTCAATTAAGCACCAAGTTGGTCTCTTCTCACCTTGACACCTTTCTTAAGTGAGCCAAACAATCATCAAAAAAGTCACCCACCAAAAATCATCCATAAAGACTTCGATGAATTGTCCTCCACCATATCAGAAAATATAGACATCATACAGTCTTTGTAAAGTGGCGGGTGCATTACATTACCCGAACGGCATCCTCTTCAAGGCAAACATCCCATAGGGGTAGGTGAAAGTGGTTTTCTCTTGGTCTTCGGGAGGCTATAGAGATCTGATTGTACCCCGAATAACTATTAAGAAAGCAGTACCACCACTGTCTGCAAGTTGTTCTTTGTCCCAGACCATAAATGGCATCGAAAAATGATATTCTGTGTCCAATAGTTTAGCTTCAGATAGTCCATATACTCTCAACCTGCGGCGCCTCAATGGAATGAGATCATTATTAGCATTGGAATCTCAGTGATTCCCCATCTTCTACGCAACCTAGTTTGGGCTCACACATTATCGGCAATAGGAGTAAACCACACTGTCCTACTCTATTACAAAAAGGACTTCCAATAGAATACGGATTGTAGTCTTGAAAGTGGAATCCATTCAGAGTGACCCTCTTGAGGAGTAGCATGCCATAGTTCAATGATGGTCTTCCATAATTGTTGGTCATCCCCACGAACCAGTCTACCCTTCCACCTCGGTTGACCATTATACCAAGTAAAGTATTTGAAGGGCTAAGTATGTAATCTAGTAATTACCTCTTGTAGAGTCATATCAGAATGCCAAAAAACTTTAATATATGTATACGGTGCCTCATCATATGTTAACAAGGCTATAACCAACATATCAACACGGCTTCCTTGACAAAGCATCACCAAGTTTGTTTTCACTCCCCTTCTTATATTCAATTGAAAACCCAAAGGCCATCAATTTGGATACTAGCCACCTGAAAATTAGTATGTATATGCTGATCTAACAAATATTTTAGGGCTTTCTAATTAGTTTTAACAATGAATGAATTTCCTAGTAAGTAGTGAGACCATTTAGTAATAGCACAAGATAAGGCTAATAACTCCCTATAATAGACAGACATAGTTTGCTGCTTGGGTGATAAGGACTTACTAATATATTTTATGAGATGCCCTTGTTGCATCAACACAACACCAATACCCTTTCCACTTGCACATCGATCTCCACCAAAAATTCTTAAAGTAGTCGGGCATAACTAAAACAAGAGCGAGAAATCAAGGCTTGTTTAAGCTCTTCAAAGCTACAATGGCTTTATTTGAAGTCATTTTTATTAGGAAACTCATAGAGTAAACTGGCTACTAGAACCAAAACCTTTAATAAATCCCTATAATACCGAAAAGCCCAAAAAAACCTCAAGCTGCCCCCGATGTTTACTAGGAATGGGCCTTTGTTGGAGTAATTGTAATATTTTTGGGATCTTTGAAACCCATTCTTCACTAATAAAGTGACCCATTCTTAGAAAATAGTTGATATCTCTGCATTAATTCAAAATATGTCTTTACATGCTCAACATGATCATCAAACTATTATTTGGCAAAATCAAGATGTCATAGAGAAGACTAGTACTGATTTCTTAATGATTTAAAGACAAAATTCATAATACTCAAGATGGAAGATAGGCACTAGTCAAGTCAAAAGGCATAACTAGGAAGTCATAGTGTCCTTCATGAATTTTAAATGTTGTTTTATTAATATCTTCTTCAAATATTCTCAACTAGTAGTAAGCCAGTCCAATGATCTATTTAGATAATAACACCACTTCCCAATTTATCAAGAGATCCTCTATAATTGGAATAGAAAATTGTCTCTAATGGTTAACTAGTTGTGCTCTCTATAGTCAACACAGAACCTCAAATTGGAATCTTTCTTTCTAATCAAAACAAGTGGTGAGGCATAAGGACTAGTGTTATGCTATATAACTTTTTGATTCAACATTTCCTACACTAATTTTCTAAAATTAATTACTTCTTAACCCCTGGGTATATATATAATGCCTTTTATTGACTATATTAGTAGTCTCAATAAAGGGAATCTTGTGATCAAATGCCTTTGTAGGGGTAGTAGTGATGCTAGTATCTCAAAAATATCAACAAATTGGATCCAATCAAGCCATTCAAGCCATGAGAGTTTCTACTAGCAGAGGCATATGGTGACACTGGACTTCTTCTTCTTCTTTAGTTACAATAGACATCATAAAGAAATGAGTATCATCCACACTCTTTGTAATCTTTGTTCTATTTAGCTACCTTGGGCCAGTTGATGACCCCTCTTAAAGTATATTTCTTACCTTGGTACAAGAACTCAATAGTTCTATCACAGTAAAACAATATTCTATCTGAGGTATTATACCATTATACTCCCAAGACTATATCTATATTTCCTAATGGTAGAAGTAGGAAATTAGATGCAAATATAGTGCCTTGTAATAGTTGCGGAAGATTTTTACACAGTGATGTAGCCTGTACCTTCCTGCCATCAACCATACCACTAATTTATCCACTATAGTATTAGTAGGACAAGCAAACTTCTTGGCCATTTCTCGGCCAACGGCAGAAGTTATCGTACTATCTGTGTCGATCAAAACCTTTGTAGTGGTCTTCTTTCATGATAACCAATCACCCTTATTGGTTGATATCCAGTTACCCCTGTGAATGTTTGTAGTGATATAGTCATTAGCTAGTAATCACCCATCATGATATCCTGTCCTTGGTCCTTTATCTATACTTGATCAGTGATGTCAACTTCTTCTATATCAACTGAAAAGTTGTTTCTTGGTAGTGTATTTCTATCCCAGCACATACTTTTTATAACATAAGACAGAAAATCCCTTATGCCATGACCTGGTTACACCGTGGATGTGAAACGGTACTTAAGATCACAAGTGACCTCAAACAAACCCATAGCATTACTCTGTAAAATGATATACTGTAAAATAATGTTTAAGCGGAAGTTGTTTTTAAAACAATAGCAATTACTGAATAAATAAAGAGCATTTGATAAATTACTGATATTTGCTCAAACACTGGAAACTCAAGATGGAAACTAATATATTAAATCAGAAAGCCTTCTAAAATAAACTATTAAGTTGCTTGGATGACTGGCTAACTCTCATGTTGAAACATTGAAAATGACAAGTCTTGAAGATGAAAACTCTAGCCCTCAAGATGAGGACTCTTGATTGAACTCTGTGCAATAAGTCTAAAGGAGAAGCTAACCCCGCTCCTGAGCACGAGTGCCTAAGCTTATATCATAAAAAACGATATAGCACAAGAAATATACGATCGGTACTTTGAATGATGCCAGTATATATAATATATGCAAATGGAATATATAACATGCGATAATCTAAGCTATACTAAAATGCATAATTGAACTAAAGTGCCATGACCCTTACTAAGATACATAAATGTTGCTATTAAATAGTAGTCTAGAAAATACGTATTATAAGTACATTAAAGCCCGGTTTTAAGGGTGATGTACATATTACTAAAACCTGAGCCTATAATTATGACTGAGATTGTAACTGTACTAAATAATGGGAGAGACTATTAACCAACATATAACTAGAGGAGCTAACTGTGGAGTTCTATGTATAAGCCCTATCGATATACCTTGCCAGGGTATAAAGGCATGGGCGATGTGATGACTAAAGCGATGTCCATTCGGGCTAATAGCATTACAGTGTCACGTAGTTCTAGCTCTGAGCCGTTAGACCTGGACCAGCTCGGTGCTAAAAACTACTCCCAATAGTAAGTTACTGATAATTTATAGATAGCTCGAAAACAAGTGTTCTTAAAGCTGATCAAAAACTTTATCGATAAATTCTAAGGCGTAAAGAACTGAAAATCGCTAGATTATACTATCAACATTTGTATCTTTTGAAATCATGATAAAATCTAAAAACTAAAATATGAATTCATGCTGACTCTAAGCCATATTGAAGCAAAATACATGATTATATACTAAACTTGAATCATGTGGAAATCTATCATAAAAGTATCATTTATAACTGAATTTGTAAAATCATGAATATCACATACTAGGAAATACAGGAGACTAGAGAACATTGAAGTAATAAGAGAATTCATAATTGAACACGAACCCTAAGACATGATTTCTAGGAAACTTGAAATAAAGCTAGGGTTCACTAGATATTTTGGACATAAGGGTGAAAGAATACCCTTGTTGAAACCCCACATACCTAAAGAAGAATCCTCTAAGGAAATTCTTGGAAATTTGGAGAAGAAGCGAGAACCTAACTCTTGCCTGAGAAGCCTTGTATGAGTTTCTACACATCTTGTTCTGTAAGTTTAGGAGAGAATGAGAGGAGAAAGTCAATTATTTCCCTTAATTCCCATCTAACCATATTCCAAAAAGACATATTTTAGGAGTTAGGAGCTTAAAATTTTACAAAAATGCCCCTAGAAACCATTTAAAAAAAATTCCCATTCGGTTGTAAAAGCCCATCCTATGAGTCATATCGGATCATGCAGTCCATGTTGGCATTCATAGGTAGGGGCCTTCTTAACACCATTCTACGAAGTTTTCCATGGAGACCTACACCACGATCAATACAAGCATACTACGTGTCAGCCACCACGATCCGTGGTTTTCTAAAATCTCTGAACACTTCTCAAAACTCATCTCATGGTAGTTAGTATGATTCATACCCATGGTGGTACGAATCATGACATGCGATCGTGGTTTTCTTGTTAAAGCACAACCCAGACTCTACGGAGCCTATCACGATATGTGGTAGGACTCCTATTCCTCCTAGTACTACTCGTATGAATCACCCATGATTTATTGAAAAATTTACATTGTCCTTAGGACCTCATTCCACGAGTCAAGTCTGACTTCTACCACCTTCCTCACGGTGGAAATGCGTGACTGAAATGCGAGGACTTTTCCCAATTTTCTGCATGATCAAGTTTTAAATCTAGGAGCTAGTCTAGGGATTTATGGGGTGTTACACCTTAGCCTTCTTTTCATCCATTTACGTAGCTATTAGCTTTATTACCGGTATGACTACCACTAAATTTGTGAGTTGTTGTTAGAAATTTGAACGTCAATCGAGTCTCCCAAATGTGGAATTTGGCATGGAAGATTATTGATCTAACCGATTATGAGTGGGTAGAATAAGACCTTATGGCGTAACCACAATTTTCAAATCTAAGATTGAGGATTGTTCCTCAAATACCTCCCCTTGTAACTTGACAATTGTATGCCTTCATCAAGGTTCTTGGTGATTGAATTCTCACACCAGTTTATTCTATTCGAGGTTTTAATCATCCTAAGAAGCAAGCTGATACCATTCTCATTTGACAATATTCGGGTTTTAATAGTCCCTAGAAGCAGCGTGGCGTTCTCATTTGACAAATTGACATCTAACAACCTGTCAAATGCAGCTTGATACTCCATAAAACTTCTATTTTGTGCTAAATTCTTCAAGGCTTCTATGAGATCCTCAAATCCTTCACCAAATTTCTCATTGATGCTAGTATATACTCGGTCAACTAGGATCAGCCAAGCGAGTTTCTAGGCTTTATATAAGATTTGTGTCAAAGAATTGCTTCAACCTCTAGGTGTATAAAGTCACCTTTAATCTCCGATCAAATGGAACCTCATCCCTAGAAAATAATCGATCTACCTTATACAACCATGTCCTTAGTTCTTGACCAAATCTAGAATTCTAACTTAGAGTATCGAGTAAAAGAAAGTTACCACTAGCGACAACATTGTTGTAATTTTCCTTATGCCTACCTTCATGCTAAAATTCAACTGAATAAGCTCTATCATTAGAAGATTCTATTCTTCCCAGCTCTCTTTCCTTCCCTTTGGAACCCATATGATTAAATATTTCTCTAATTTCAATAAACTCTATATCAGATTGTTAGTTTCGACCATTCAAGCTAGTCACCGCTTCTTTTAACTTCTATAATTGATCATGTGATTTGGGACAACCTGTCATCCATTTCTTCAACTTAGTTTCCTTAATATTTACTTATGGTAATCGTCTCTTGTTGAGGCTCGTCAAATCTAATACCACTTGTTGCATAGTAAAATATCAACTCCTTTCTAGGAGTAGAACTTGAAGAAGGATTCACCAACTCAGGGATATAATCCGAGATATTATTAATGGAAAGTTAGGAGGAAGAATGAAAAAGATAGTAGAAGAAGAGAAGGCGTACTATTATCATGACACACCATCCATCTATAACATTGTCTCTACATACTTGAAGATAAGAATAAATTTTTTTGTTGCCTTCTTCCTAACGAAGGAGTAACTTCGCGCCTAACTAACTTATTAGCCACATCAGCAATAGCTCACTCGCAACAAGCCTTTTTCACGACGTTGTTGAGCTTTAGTCGTCAAGAGACGTTTGATGGGAAAAATGATTTTGGGTTACTTTGTGTGGTGTATGGTGAACTAAATTAGGGGTTGGAAGCAATGGGGAGTGTGATGAGCGCGATGACTCACCTTTCTGCCTGAATCCCAGGCTTCATGGTTTGGGAAAAATTAAATGTGCATCCAAACTTTTGGGCTTGTAAACATGAATATCATATCGCAAGCTCAAGTAAATAAGAACCAACCAAGAGTCAAGCACACCTTTGATCTCATTAGCCACAAATACAAATCATGCCTAAAAGTCGGTAATAGTGGTTGTCGAGGTGAGCTTGGATATCGGCCAATGATAACAAGGTTCATTTATGAAAATGATAAGTTAATGTCGGAGCAAAGCTATCTTAATCTCTAAGTTGCTTATAACAAACCTGATGTAGCATAGACTTAGAAGTACATGCATAAGTTTTGATGATTTAACGAACCTGCTCGGGGGACCAAATCAAGGATGAAATTTCTCACTTGCAAGGTCAACCTTCACAGTTGTTAAAAGTTATTGTACAGACTACCAATGCTTTTGCCCACGGCACGGTGGCGGGATATTGTGGTGCACGCCTTTGCTCATTGGACAAATTACACTTGTCTCTCTTATCCTCTCGTATACATGACACCAAGACAATTGGGGATAATTCACTTTTTACTCTCAAGAAGGACACTTCTCTCTGCAAATTCATATCTGAAGATAAGCTTCAACAACAAAAGAACTGGCTCTTATTCTTGCATATTTGTATTATTCTAGGTTGTTGATTTCTTGTCTTTTGCACTTTACATTTGTACACCACACTCCTCCTTATGAGAAGCTTTTGTAGGTAGTTCTCTCTATTTATTCTCAGCCAATGTGTTTATAGGCTAGAGTTAGCCTTTGATTTTATACATAATACAGTTATTACAAAGGCTTACAATAGAGGTATTTAAGGAAGGGATTAATAGATTAATTAATAGGTTGCAATAGTTTATAATCTAAAAACATTGTCCTACTGTCTGATGAGGTTTGGAAATCCTACCGGTGTAGATTACGTGATTTTACTCTCTTTTGGGCAAAGAGGTTTTCGTAAAATATTATGTGTGTTTTGGATTTTGTTCTTGCTAAGGAACTAGGTGAGGAACCTTGTGCTCTATATAGTTTGGTGGACTCATATAAACCTTTCAGTGGAATCTAGTAGGTTCTTTCTAAAAGGATAACACCTAAAAAATACCGACTCTATGGCTACTCCACCTAACTTGGAAGAAGGACAATCTACTACCAGACCTTCCAGATACATTGGACAATATTAGGCATGGTGGAAACGAGGATGCATGACTTTATAACGGATAATGCTCAATACATCTCTCCTTTTAAAGAGTGAGAGCGGAGTCGTTGTCAAAATAAAATTCCCAACGGATATCGGTCGAATCCCACAAGGGAATTGATAAAGATAATTCAAGAGTCGTAACTAATTCAAACTAGCAAGCATCATTATTTACAATTAAAAGGTAAATTGGTGGAAAGAAACAAATATCAAATTCAAATTATAGAATGAAGTAAGGGCAAATCACTTGTTGCAATTGATGAGAGGGAACTAGGTATGTGCGCGATTGACGGGGTGTCAACTAGATTGAGGTTGATTAAAAAGCCTTAAACTCAATTATAGCATGGAGAGCAATGAATCAAGCTACATCCTGTTGTTTCTCAACCACAAGAGTGCTTTGTCTTTTGGGTTTCTCAAGCCCCAAAGCCATAATCTGGAAATCATCCACATAAGCAGGAAAGTTTAAGCTATACGTAGCATTAACTCTTTAATGGAGTATGACTTGGGTCTTGTAGTTCTAGTTCAAGCCCAAGCATTTACCACAAATCCTCACTATTGATTCCACACCCAAATCTCACATCTCTCTCTCAAAACAAAAAACAGGATAAGCAATATAAACTAATATTTGCAACCATTAATTTTTGATTAAAACTTAGAGAAAATAATAGATCCACACATAAATCGAACTTAAGAACAATTCATCAACACCCACTCTAGTCTATACACCCATCATGCATATATCCTAGCAAGAGATTGCTCATAGAGTGAATAGAGAGAATTATATCAATGGGATATTCTAAGGATATCATATTTGAATAATAAGAATTTGCAACAATGGAGGTCTCTTGACCAATGAGAAATTGAAGAATGTGAAGTAAATATACTCTACTCTCTCTCTCTCTCAAACTTCTCTCTACAATATCAAAGTGACATTAGTGGCATAATGTATGAATCTAAAATTGGGGTAAAATGCCAAATTTCTTGTGCACAACTTTCTAAAATTTCCCTTGGACGATTCTCATGTACATTTGTCAAAAAATGGATGATTCACTTGTCAGCATCCATGTCACTTGCGCGACACCTGCATTTCGCAGGTGCCCACTTGTGGCTCGCAGGTGCTTAGAAGGCCGAGGCAGTGTTAGGTGAGCCATGTAATGGAACTCATATTTACGCAGGTGGCAACCTGCGGTTTGCAGGATTCAGTTCATCAATCTCCAGTGCCATCTGCGTGGCACCTACGTTTTACAGGTGCCCATTTGTGGCAGTTGTCGTTTGCTTCCAGCATAGTGCTTTTTGTTCAATTCTTCCCTTTTCTCTGTCTAAGTTAAATGCCTACATAACCAAAGAAAAAAGTCATAAAACCTTTCTAGTTTGTGCGAAAACAAAGCAATACCTCATGCTTAAAAGCTAAATGAGTTGGTAAATTTTCAACTTATCAAACCCTCAAACTTGAACTGTACAAGTCCTCAAGCAAAACATTCGTTCTAGCTAGAATTGAATTGAGGATATAACATCATAAGAGTTGTATACAAGACCACTTAAGCTTAAGACAACTCAAAAATCACATAACTCAAAACAAAAAGACTTAACAAGTTGCACAAATTCAATTGGTATCACCATAAATATTTGGCACATATCACTCACGATTCTTTCACTTCAAAACAGGCGGCATATTGAATCAAATCAAGATAAATGAGTATCTTAAGATGCGACAATCAATATTCAAGGTTTTCCTAGAAGTTCACTGCACAACTTTTCATATTCATACCTCTCAATTGAAAACGCAATTTTAGCATTTACTCCAAAGAAGTGATGCCACTCACCAAAAGAGAGAATCCCACTCACATATATGCAATTCATAGGAGGGATTATAGGATAAAGCAAAGACTCACTATCTCAAGGACATTCAAGTGCATACACATTTGATTGAACCATAGGATTGCACTTCATGTAACTCTCCACTAATGTAGAGTTGCTACACTTAGAATCACTAAGGATTTATGGTTCATAATGAAGTCTAGGGTTAAGGGTAGGAAACATTTAATTCTAGTTACTAGAACCTCTCTAATGCCTTTGTGATACAATTCAAACATTTCGCCTCCACATAGCGAGTCTACTCTACCTTATCTCTCCTTTTTCACTATTCATAATTTTCCACAAGAGATACCCTTTTAATATTCTTAAACTCAACATTAAGCCTTATTGAACAAGAGATATCACCCCTTTCGATTCTTTTCTTTTCTTTTTTTGATCAAGGTTATTCAACCGGCCATTATGCTTTCATTTTAAGTGATTAGTGCTACCTCTCCTTGAAATTCATTCTTCATTTCCCTTTTAGCACACTCCCAAACTCAGGATTTTTCCTACATATCATTTTATTTTCATCCTTATTTAAATCTTGTGCTTCAAGTCTCATTTTCTTTTATCACTAGCAATTCGGGAAGGCGGGTGCCAAAGAAGAGAATTAAAAAAGGATATTAAGCGTAATGTAATCTCCAAGAATGGGTTCAATGCTCAAATATTGGTTAACAAGGGTTGATTTTTAAGGAGGTCATTTTAAGGTGATGACTATCCAAAGAGCCACAAGGTCATTTTCCGAGGTGCGGCCCCAAGCTCTAGGATTTTGCCTTGGTCCACATTCGAGGCAAGTTATAGATATTATGCTTATGCACAAATTTAAGAAAAAACCTCACCACACAGGCCATCCTGGCCAATACAAAGGTTGAACTATTCTCATGATCAATTCAAGGCATTACTTCAAAGAAGCTATTTTGAGTTTTGCACACTCGTTTTGCGAATTAAAAAGCCAAATAAAGAATGTGTAACTCATGACAAGAGAATGCTCATGTTCCCCTTTTATCTCAAAATCTCATTTTGCAAAAACTTTGGTGGTATTTCTTAAAATAAATTGCAACAAGGACTCAAAGATAAGATAAACATGGCATTTTCCTTAAGAAAGTTGTCTTTCAATCCATCATCGGAAAATGTCACCGGTTACGATACTAAAAATAAAATAAGAAAAAATTTTAAGTTAATTATCATTATTTTTGGTTTTTGAAAATTTTCAAAATTTATTCACTAACTACTATCTATAAATATGATGCTAAAACAACAAGCAATGATGAGCTAAATAGCAAGTGATGATTTGCCCATAAGAATTATGTCACTCAATCTATCATAGGGCTAAATCGTGCATCACTAATGAATGGGTTACTCAAAGTTCACCCCCAATGAAAATAATGTATTGTCCTCATTTTAAGGTTTAACAAAATAAGGGAAGAATGGGTGAAAGAACTCCCACTGTGGATTGGTAGAGGCATATGCGAGCCGCGGGTTGGACATGATACATGTGAAATACATGTGTGAATTGGGGGTATGCGAGCTTGATGATCTATCAAGAACCACCTTATAGACTTACATTTCTTGTTGGATTTGCATTTTCTGCAGATGAGAGCAGATGCAACACTTTTGAGCATTTTCTTCAGTATTACGGTTGGCACATGCGTTGGACACGCATCTTGCACATTGGATGTGTGTTTCTCTTGTCCAACCGGTACCTTGTATTTTTAGTTCCTTCCATTTTTTGATACATTACACCTTTGCAACCTGTCACATTTAAATAACACAGGCCGTAAGTAAAGAGGTAAAGTACTTAGGTTACCCTTCCAGAAGTGGTTGATTTAATGTGGCTCAACATCATCAATTTTTACCACTTTCTTTCTACTTTGAACATGAATTGCACCCCTAGATTTCTTTTCCACTTTCACTCTGTAGGAGTGAGCGGTGCAGAAAAGTACCAATCAATAGATGTCACATCTTGAACTTTTGGCCCTTACAAGAGGGATATGATTTGTCCTTGGTAACAACAAACATTAAGATGAAGTCGCTTTGATCTTCCTCCTCAAAATTATCTGGAACTTGGTTTCTTTAATTTCCAAATTATCAATGATACAATGTTAAAAATTGGATGAATGAGTACAAGTTTCTTCATTCTCGAGGCATGCATCCATCTTGACATCCTCTCTAATGCACTAGAGGAGTCCTCAAAAGGATTTGATAGACTTGTCTTACCTCTATTGTCACTTCTTCACTGGGCATCATGCATTTATGTTGGGTTGGTTAGTTGTTGGCCAATATCACCCAACTCTTCAACATTCATCTTGACCTCATGCTGGTAGTTAACTCAAAACTACCACCCACGACTAATTGATGTTGAACATTGCATGTCTCCATCATAACATTGTTTAGGTTGGCCTCAAATGTTGAGCAGCACTTTCTAATAGCTCCACTTCTTGACTTTGCTCGGCCTAGTGAAGTTTTAGCCTAAAATGATGGGAATTTTGTAAGGCTTGTAGGCATCTCCATGGAAAAATCCATATGTTTTGGACCTTATTCATCCTCATGTTGAGCTTCTTCCCACTAGTCAGTTAGGATTAGGCCCCATTATTCACTCCTCCTTGTGTGCTTCTTAATATCTCCTCAGCTTTGTTTATTTGAGGAACTAGAGTTTTCTTCTTGAGGAATAGACAATTCTTTATGCATTGGGGAGTTGACATCCCTATCTAAGTTATACTCCTGCTCCAAAAAATCTTGGAGCATTGGTTCCACATGCGGTCATATGTAGTGCCAGTCTCTCACATGACATGGTATCGTCCTGTCAGCTCAGAGAAAAACTATTATTTTGTCATAGCAGCTATATTGAGAAGTGAAATCATTGGGACAATCACCCCAATGTCTACCATGACCACCACTCAAAGTACAATTATGCAATCATGAATAAAGATTTCAAACAACTCTCTTCTAGAGGCATATTTTACAATCGTGCAAAAGATGGAGTCATACATAATATGGACATGGTCCCTCAAGATAGGAGTTGAAACCACCAAACCTTTTTCATTCCACGATGCCATAGTAAAAATAAAACTAACAAATATTAACAACAAAACAAGAAGCAAAGCAGTTTGAATCAATAAATGACAAATGATCAACTCAATTCTCGTGGTATGTTTTTATAACTGCTCAATACGTCTCTCCTTTTAAAGGTGGCAGCTATCATTATCAAAAATTAATTCGCAATAGCTGAGCAGAGTTCGCATCCCACCACAAAAAATAGAAAGATATTAAAAGAGACGTAAACTAATTTATTCAAACTAGCAACATCATTGTTTAGCATTTGAAAGTTAAAAATTAGGGGAAAAGAGAAACAAATATTGGATTAAAATTATAGAACGAAGTAAGGGCAAATAACTTATTGTAAAGTGATGAGAAGGAACCGGGAATGTGCAATTGATGGGGTGTAACTATATTGGGGTTGATTAAAAGCCTTAAACTTGACTATAACATGGAGATAAATGGATCAATCTATATGCTATTCTTTCTCAACCACAAGGTACTTTGGCTTTAGGTTTTCTCAAACCACAGCCATAATCACAAATCATCCACCTTGAGGAAGGGGTTAAGTTATCTCTGGCAGCAACTCTTTAATGGAGTATGAATATGGATCTTGACTATTGCAAGCAAGCCCAAGCATCACATAAATCTTTAGTATTGATTCCTTACCCGGATCTTACATCTCTCTCTCAAGTAGAAAGATAAACCTCCCTAAACTAATGTACTTGCAACCATTAATTTTCAATTAAAAGTTAGAGGAAACAATAGATACATTCATAATGTAATCGAATTTAAGAGAAATTCATCTTTTCTCTAGTTGCTATGCCTGCCATTTGCGATAGGCGCATGCGATAATACAAGTATATACATTAGCTCTTGCGAGCCAGATGTCGACCCCACAGGGACTAGAACTATCAGTGATTAGTCAATTTTAAGTATTAATCTCAATTTTTCACAAGTGCAAGTAACCAAGATTTTGTAATTTATTTGTTATTAAAATCTAGGTGCGATCATAATTCAAGTTGAAAACAATAGCGAAAAGGAATCCAAGGTTAAGGCCAACAATCATGCACTGCTTCCGCATTTCAAGTTATTATCTTCATAGTTGTCTCATAAGAATTCTTGCCATGGTTTATGGTCTTTCGATCCTATAAACATCTATTTGAATTAACCTTACAACTACATTGTTGAGTGGGAATGTGACAACCTAATTCATATGCATTCATCTAGTGGAGTGGTTTACGAGGTTAATGCCCTTGGTTATGGCTTTCATACCTCTAACAATTTAACCTGGAAATGGACCTCACAACTACATCTATGAGTGGTGATGTGATAATTCAATTCCAAGTGTCTAGCTATCTTTTGTTTAATAATCAAGCGCCTTGAAATTAAGATATTTCTATCTAACAGCAAATTAATTCTTTAACTCACTTCTTGCATTCCTCATTCTATCCTAAAGGTTTCTCTTTCAAGTTTGTATAAGATTAATAAATATATTTTAATGGTGATCAAGCATTAAAATGAAATCACTATAAGAATGCAAGAACAAACAACAAAAAAATCATAATATACTTACAATCCATGTAGAAACAAGAGTGAAAAGATAAGAAAAAGATAAACCTAGAGTGAGATATATCCATTCTCCTCTACTCCTCTCCGTGTTTTCTCAAAATTTTTCGTGATATCTAATAAAAATAACCAAGTGTTGGTATAGATAATGAAAATCTGCCCGTCAAAATGTGCCACCTCCATGGAACGCTACTGGTCCACTGCTCAACCAAGCCTTGAGACATAGGCCTAACACATTGATCTAATGGAATTATGGGCGTTATTTGTCCATTAGGCGTGGCAAAGTGCCTAACACGCGGTTCGTCGGGCATAGCAGCAGCATGGAGCACTTCCTACCTGTGTGCAGCCAGCGGGTGACACACTGCACAGCATTTCCTCTGGCACAATCTAGGAATGGCACATTGAACATCGCCCAGCGGCCAATGTGGCACATTGCCTTATGCGGCGAGTGTTCATTTCTTGTTATTTTCATGCTTTTCTTTGACATTCCTTCCATACTTCCTTCTAGCTCATGAAACTTCGCAGGTAGCCTCCTCCATAGCATTTTGCATCTACAAATAGGCTAATGTAACACCTCGGACCTCAAAATAGCTTTTAAATAAACTAACTAAAATTGCAGATGCAGTGCCGAGGGGAGTGGCTGTGTTGCCTAACAGCCGATGCATCCACTGTGGTACAATGGTGTCGGACCAGGTGATGGACCGTCATTGGTGATGTCCGGAGTCCGGCCGGCGTGGTGATGGCCCTTCACATCACAGTGTTGTTGGTGGCGGCCAGTCGGACCATCGACGGACCATCATTTGGACCATTGTTGGGTGTTTGGGTTCGAGGCTTGACGATGGAGCACGATGGACCGTCGGAAGAGTGACAGCCTATCACTTCTACCGTCGAGAGGAAGGTTTTGAATTGGCCTTACTATTTAGGTGATGGTGGTATTGTCGGATCATCGGGCATGTAATGATCCATCACCCATACCATCGAATCGCCAGATCATTTAGTTTGCACGATTCTTAGGGAAATTTTGTAATCTCATATGCTTTTAACTCCTATCTTTTGCATCGTTTTGGGCTTCCTAATGAGGGTTTTAGAGGTTTAATATAACTTAGTCATTATACCTCATTCTTACTTTGAATTCAAAATTCCTCTTCCAGATCATCAAGGGTTCCTCATCAATTTCCTCTCATCTTCCAAATTCTCTCTTTGGGTCTCAATAAAGCGAGAATTGATGTGCGGGTATGTGGGCTTATCAATGATGGGTTCTTTCACTCTCATTCTCCTTTTTAAACAGGTCATGATCTCCCATTCCCTCAAGCCCTATTTTCCAAAATTCCTAGGGTTATGTTGGATTATGAAATTCCTCCATGATTCTCTTATGGGAATAGCTAAATTGATAAGAATTTATAATTTCCATGATTGGGGTTTTATAATTCCTACAAGTTCTCATGAAATTATAGTCTCTTATATTTACAAGTATGATTATGAACTTTTGAGACTAAATCACCTTTGATGAAATTCTAAGATCCTCTTATGATTTTCAATGCTCCTAACCCTAAGTTATGTTTTATGATGTATGATGCATGATTTCCTACAACAAGCCTTCATGAATTTTTGAATTTCAAGTATGAGATTTTCTCAAATTATGTATAACTTTCGATTATCAGTTTTGATTATGGTCGACTCACGGGCCCCTTATTTTCATATCTAGTTCACGTATTATAAAGCATGTTCCTTAATTTTATGATTTAAATAGCCCATAGACAGTGCCTTGATTTCATGATAATAGTGAGTCATGTGCATATTTTTGAAAGTAGTGTCTGTACCGAGAGTAGGCCCAAAGTTCGAGACAAACCCTGAATCTCAAAACTACGTGCCAATGTAGGTTGATATTTATGTTAACTCTATAGGGTCACTTAAGTGATCACACCATGTTATCATTCTTTGCCTTAGCAAGCCAGGCGCTCTTTCCACTTGGCCCGAGATAGTTGGGCATCATGTAAGCTCTATCATGATGGTATGGAACAATAGTCTTCCCATTATTCCTTATGTTTGCTGCATGATCATGTTTCGACATTTTGGCTCAGGTTATGATTTACAAGGTTTTCTTATGATTATGATTATGATATTTTATGAACAGTTTTAAAAATCTTGAGCCCTCATGTCTAAATTATGATTTATTATATCATGTTTCAGGAATGTTCTATTCTCATGAAATTTTATATATTTTAATGGAAATCTTGTTTTTTACTTCCCGCATACTCATTACATTTCAAGTACTAATCACATACTCTATGTATCATTTCATGATATAGGTCGAGCAATCGAGACTCGGTCTCACTGTTAGTCCCAGCTCCCACCTCGATCTAGTTTAGTCCACATTTGGTGATTCCTTATTTTTGAGGACATTCGGTTTAGTTATTTTGATTATGCTATTTCAATTTTCGACTTAGCGAGCTAGTCTGAGGTGTTGTCCCATCAGCTTATCGGAGCGGTTTAGAGGCTTATCGGACATTGGCCCCAGACTTTTAGCTTTATTGGTGTGACTACGTTTATGATCATTAATATATGTCAGGACTTCTATTTTGAGTGTTTTACTTCCAATTTCGCTTTAATTATGCTCTTGGATTTGATATGCATGTTCCATGGGTTGGCTTGGAGTCATTTTTTACTCTAGGTCACGTGTCTCGATACGGAGTCCATGCTCGGTTCATTATAGCTAATCACATTTGTTAGTTCATGCACACCCATATAAACAAGGTTAAATGAGATTATACTTAGAATAAGGTAAAAACGAAGCTAAAATATGGATATAAACTATCTCTTGGGCATGTAAATGTACTTTAGATGATATCTACCATGATGTACGCATCCCTAGCAAGTTGCTTTACTCATAAGTGAATAGAGAGAAATTATACCGATGGGATATTCCTCAGAATCATCATATTGAATAAATCAAGCTTTAAATTTGCAACAATAGAGGTCTCTCCCAATGAAAATTAAGAAGATGAAGTAAAATGTACTCTCGCTCTATCTCTCTCAAACTTCTCTTTACAATATTCAAAGTGACATTAATGACATAATGTGTGAATGTATAATTGGGTAAAAATATGCAAATTCCTTGTGCATAGTTTTCCAAAATTTCCTAGCTTCTCATGTACATTTGTACCAAAATTGAGAGCGATTTTGCCCTTGTCAACATCCGGGTGATTCACTGCCTTTCGTTTGCAGTGTTGCCCATTGCGGCTCGCAGATGCTTCGCGAACACAAGACAATGTTACGTAGGCCATTACGGTAGCACTTGCATTCGACAGTGCCAACTTTGCAGTTCACCAAGTTCATCTCATTAATCATCCAATGGCAACTACGTGCTTTTTGTGTTTCATAGGTGCCCATGCATGAGCAGCATATACATTTTTGCTTTCAACGAGTGCTTTTTGTTCAAGTTTTCTCCATTTCTCTGTCTAAGTTAAATGCCTACATAAACAAATAGAAAAAACATTCCCTATTTGGTAAAACAAAATAATAACTCATGCTTAAGATCAAAGGTTGGTAAATTACCAACTCATCAATAATGCTAAGGACTCGAGATTTCGGACATTATGTAATGGACCTTTTGTGCCTATAAAGATGCTGAAGATGAAAAGATAGTACCCAAGACAAGAAAGGAGTATAGTGACGTTGATCGGAAGGTAGTGGAGAACTTCGGGGCCAAAAAAGATTTTGGTGTGTAGTATTAGTCAAGATGAGTACAATCATTATATACATACATACATACATACATACATATATATATATATATATATTGTGAGACGGTAAGGAGATCTAAGGGGCCTTGCAAACAACGCATGAAGGTACGAGTCAGAGTGAAGCGATTTAAGATAGATGTTGGTGCTTCAACGGCTTTACATGGTGGTGGTGTTATGTAGTAAAATGGCTTAAGTAAGCCAAGTATCGATCCCACAGAGGGTGAACTAAGGTAATAATCAACAGGGTTAATAAACTTTAACTTTAAAAATGCGGACAACAGTTTAAATGATTTTGAGAGTTTAGTTTCCTAATTTATATTAATCTAAGACAAAATTATAAAGTGCGACTGAACTATAGTAATGAGCATACTGAGGCTAAATGAACATGCGGGAAGTAATTGCTCGACACAATTCAGTTAATCTTTCTTCCAGTTGCTAGTCAACAATTAGTGCCTATGGATTGAAACTTTTGTATTCTACCCAACTTAAGAATCATGAACCTTCAACCTACATTTTCTGTGATAAAAGATTTCATGTTCTAGCCAATCAAAACCGATTCCTTAATTGACTAATACGACTTTGAGATATTTTTCTATTACGAATATAAATCAAGTCTCAATTTTCCCAAATTAAGAAGAGCATATCCTACCAATTCACAACTTTCCAATTCTTTTCCTTTTCAAGATCAAGAATTGGATTTTAGATATACATTAACATTGGCCAAACATTAATGCGGTAAGAACAAGAATTAGTAGAATAACTATTGAAGAAAAGATGAAAAACCAAAATGATCAATAATTACAATCCACTACAAATGTTCTTAACCTCAGCAAGAAGTGAATTTAGCCAAAACATCATCAGTAATTATAAATCATACAAACAATTGAAATAAAGGAGAAAGAGATGAGAAGAACCTAAGATTTTCGTCCCCTCAGCGCTGTAACCCACGTCCTTGCTCAACTAAGTCGAATAATTAAAAATGAACCTAAATTATTGCTATTTATCTTTGACAGAATTTTTCCCAAAATAACAAACAACGTGTCACGGAGTGCATCGCGAACCTTTGCCTCACATGACACGGGCTAACTCGGACCCTCTCTGGAATCGGGTCCATCAGCATTTACTCCTCGGCGTGCCACGGAATGCAACGGAGCTTGTGCGATGCCACGGCGCGATCCCGAACCCTTACTAGAATTTGATGTTCCAGTAAATATGTTCAATGTGCCACGGCTTGTATCGTGGCATTGCCTCCATGTCATGGAGGCAACGCGGACCTTCGGAAATGGGCAAAATACATCACCGGGCGAGAATGCCTCCTTGATTAACGGACACGGCTCCATCGTGGAGCCCATACCTGTTCTTGTTTTTCCTTGACCTTTTCCATGCTCGCTTCCAAGTCCATTCCCGATTTTCACCAACATGTCTCTTAGCTTCCAAAATTACATTTTCCTACAAAACAACACTCATCATGTTGGTTAGCATGAAATTTCACATTTAACTACAAAATCACATGAGAATACACAAATAACGATAGATAAAAAGACGAAATGAAGCATTTGGTATCACTTGGGCATATAATTCTGCTCAAGATCACTTACCCCACACTTGAAACATAGGCTAAAGGCTCAATGGGCTAACTAGGATGTACATTCAAGGTAGGTATGATAATGGAAAAACTTTCGGTTAAATGAAAGAAATGCCTACATCCTCTCGTACAATACACATCCTTCATTTCGTTTCATACACAAACCGGGAAAGTTCTAGACACTTCACAATAGCAGATAATCGAAACCTCACCACACACTCATTGCACATGCTCAACTCAAGACATATTCACAGACTCTTCAATCAGCTAATTACAAGAATTCAATATTAAGCCTCAATCACCTTAGAAATCAAACTCTATGGCCTAGAGCTCTCAACATGTTTATACATTTGCATGCTCACTCTGAGATCACCTTTGCATCTTAATATCATTTACAACACGCAACAAGAATTCGAACCATGAAGTAGCGACACGTTGGAAACAAACAAAAAGAAAGAAAAATAAAGAAAGAAAAAAACTACTCCTATCGACTACATTTCCTTAAGACGGTCATCATCCATCCATCATAGGGAAAGGTCACTATTTATAAACTTCGGTTCAATGGGACTATTCTCATTAAAGCACACCGAACACAAACGCCGAAACCCAATCATAAAATAATTCCACAAAAATTTTAAAAATATCAATAATTCCGATAGAAACAAAATATTTACACAACTAGCTAACAACAACTCAACATGACACACAACGACATATTCATTACAACAGAGATTACAATACAAAACATACGCACAAAATCATAGGGTCACATTTTCCACCAGGCACAACAACACAAGACATGAACATAAACAACAACAAAACAATTGGCACCTAACTACTCCACCCCACACTTAAGCAGAACATTGTCCCCGGTGTTCACATAATTCAACATATCACAAAAGTAGGTGGTGAAACTCCTAATCAATCTAAGTATTCAATTTCTTCATCAGGTGCCGCAGCCTCATCTCCCATATCGAAATCACCTAAGTCGTCTTCATCCGACTCAATACCTGAGTCCTCACAGCGTCTCCCTCCTCATCGGTGGGGACCGTCATCCTACGAGCTCCACAAGCTGGCCCCTCTCGGCATAGAGCCAGAGCATTTTCGCCGAAGGGTAATCCAAGTCGGTGCCACCGGCTCATCTTGCATTCTTTGGCCTCCTGCCTATGTGCAAGCTACTGACATCACATCCAGTTATGCGGGCCATATCGATCATCCCGAGCATGTCGCTCGGCTAGTGTGAAGCTTGTCCGTGAGTGGTGTCGGGTGCCTTGGTTTTGTGACAGTATACCAAGCACACCGATCGGGTGACATTTGTCACCCAGGATCGGCAGCCACACAATTTTAGGCCCAAATCCACGGCTTCCCTATTCATTTGAGAGTAGGCGGTGTCGATGGTAGCCCCTCTCCTTGTGCTGCTCCGTCTTTGTCTAACGGGCTCCACACGAGTGCATCTGATATCCGCATGGGTGAGTTATGTTCATCACGCAGCGGAGTACATGGGCGTACGTGTCCCTTTTAATATAGCATTCGAGATGATGGGGCTCAAAGGTGACAGCACCTTGCCATCTTGACGGTGTTGGCTAGGAGTATCGGGTTCAGTTGGCATAGAACTCCCAAGTCAGATGGAGATTGCACTCCTTGGGCTCTTCGAAGATGAAGTTCGGCCCGTGTCAGTGTCACAGTGTACGATGCAGGGAATTCTGTGCGCGGCTTCCTTACAATGTGCTCCTCGGGAAAGTATTTAGTTTCTTTGTGTTTTCATACCATTTCTTCCCTTCGTCTATCACCCATGGGTTCCGTATTGACGTCGTTGGCCTTCTTGAACGTTTAGTCTTGTTAGGCTATTTGTTCCCAACCTAATTCTTTTCACGCGGCGCCGTGTAGATCGCCCTTTCCTTTGTCTTGCTACACTTTGACATTGTTCCTATACCATCGACAGACAATCCCAATGTTAGTCTAATCAAAAATAGCTTCGACTAAGGTTGGGTTGAGTTAAGCCACCCCACACTTAGTCTTTAGCCACAATTAAACAACCGGCCATAATCGTGCTTAATTCCTAACAATCAACATGCTTGTGCATTCAGATAAGTCGATGGAATAATTACTATGTACTACTCAGACTTCGTACAACGAATAACAATATCGCCATCGATTCCATTACATCACATAGCACTTAGCCCAATTTTTTCAATAACAACCTATGCAATTCACAGATTTCATTTTCGAAAATTCCCTTGTTTACTTAGCCTATTCGACATTAATCACAACATAATTCACATCACCCAACATGCACAACCAAAAAATTTTCACATTTCACCCAAATTTCATTTCTTCCTATTCAAATTCCAACCCTAGCTACCAATTTCGCAAAATTCAATCAAACATGCATTCATCGAGTTCATATACTGACAACAATACTATGAACATCAATCACTCATACTTTAAATTAATTCAAGCTTAATTTACACTTAGGGCAAGGTTTACTCAACCTCATGCTCAAAATTGAAAATTTAAGTAAAGAGTGAGGTTAAGTTCAAGAACATACCTTTAATCGATGAAATCGAAGAAAAGTTGAAGAAACTTCGTGCCTAGGTCGTGCCACGTTGGGGGAGGAGGAATTAGGGAGTTTAATCGCGAAGAGTGGAAATGGGAAAAAATGAGGGATTTGGGTTAAAAGGGGGTTTCGCGCGGGTTGCCCGATGACCGAGGTGACTCGGCAGCATTACACCTCAACGTGTCACGGAGGAGGGTAGCGCGGAGGCCCTCCACTCCAGTGACACGGAGCCAACGCGTAGGCTCAACTGTCATGCCACTTTTATTTTTTTCTCACCTCGATTTTCCTTTGCGATCCTTTGCATTTTTGCCCTCTGTTCCACACGAAAATCATCTCACAACAAGAAATTGGTTGAAATCATAGGTGTCAACACAAGCAAAAAAATATTTTTATTTTTTTTTTTCTTTTTTTCAACTATTTCTATTACAACAATTTCACGGGTTGTCTCAGTGCGGCGCTGGTTACGTTACTTTGACTCGACGTCATTAAGGCTCACTCATCCTCTAGAGTGACGGACGTCTTTTCTCGAATAACGTCCTCACCCCGGTAATGCTTACTTCAGCTGTCATTGACCGAGGACGTGGCACTTTGATCTTCTTGCCACAACTCCGGTTTTGGGCGTCCTCAATCGATGCTCTTCCCTTTGGATCTCGAGTCAACAATCGGAACAATTTACGCTTGATCAAGCACATTGATTCTTGACGGACTCTTCATATATGGCCGGAAGCTTCGTGGCCTTATACACATCAAATACCTCCACCTTGTCATGCGCCCGCATAGTTAGGTTTGCCCCTTTAGGCTACATCAATCAAAGCTTTCCTAGATTGCCAAGAAAGGACGTCCCAAAATAAATGGGACTTCCGCATCCGGCTCAAAATCTAGAACAACAACATCCACGGGAAGATGAGGCCCACTTGTACCAGCACGTCCTCCACAATGCCATCACAGTGCGGCAAAGAACGATCCGCTAAATGCAAGATCACTTGTAGTTGGTCTAGGAATTGCCCAGCTAACTTCTTTGAACACCGATAGTCGACATCAAGTTAATGCTCGCTCCTAAATCGCATAGTCCGAGCTCGAGATACTTTGCCAATTGTGATTTGAATTGTAAATCTCCGGAATTTTCAGGCTTTGGTGGCAACCTGCACGTATCACGGGAGTGCACTCCTCGGTAAGTGCCACCGTAGCGTACTCCCTTCAATGCGCTTTTGTTCGCTACGATGTCCTTGATATACTTGCATGCCGGCCTCCTGCAAAACATCAACAAGAGGTAAATTAATGTGTACCTGTTTTAAGCACCTCCATGATCTTTTAGAAACACGCTTCCTCCTTGTGTTTCTTTAATCTATTGAGGAGCGGGGTGGTGGTCTTTACGGATTCGGCTTCCTTCTCCTTCCCCCTCTCATCATCTGTTCCTCTCTTTCTCCCTTGCTCGACTGCTGAGGTGGTCTTTCTGGTTCCACCTCCTTGAGAGTTGCCAACCCACTCCTTGTGGTCACCGCATTTACTTGCTTGGGATTTAGGCCGGTGTCACTCGGTAGTCCTCCTCTTGGCACGGTGTTTGAGCTCAGCTAGTTTCCCAAGCGGTACTCCAATGCCTTTGTAGCTAACTGGTTTTTCTTTACATCATTTGCCAATTTCACATAATCGACTGCCAATTGATCTTGGTTAGCTATCATTGTTTTGAACATTTCCTCAATCTTTGGGTGGTGGTGGAGGAGGTGCATTGTTTATGCACATAGGGTGATGGTTCTGTTGCCCTCCTTGATTTCTCTGCACACCCTAATTCGAACTCTCCCCTTGATGGCTATTACTACACAAAGAGAAATTCGGATGATTACTCCAATTGGAGTTGTAATTGTTGCCATACTATTGAGTGATTATTTCTCTGTGCATTACCAACAAAGTTCACTTTGAATCGAAGGTTGCCCCACAACACTCGGTAGTGTTCATTACTACCACATACTTCACACCAAATATCTTTGCACTACATTAAGCGGGGCTTGAGGTTGGTTCAAGCTCATATTGCTGAAGTGGTGGGTTGATTTTTACTGTAGGCTATCTGTCTAGCGATAGGCGTAAAACCATCCACTTCCAAGACTCCTGCTGCTTTCCTTGTTCCTCCTCTAGAAGAGTCCGCATTCCACTGAGTTTCCACTGCGAAATACGATTTAACAAAGTATACAGCTCCTCATAAGTCTTTTCTAATGCTTGTCCCATTCTTTGAGTCTAGCAAAATTTTTTGTGTGGGGTTCCAAACCCTCTATGAAAGTATGCACCCGGCACATCATTGAATTTGGTGATGATGAGGACAATTCCGTAACATAGTTTAAACCTTTCCCAAGCTTGGTGATTCTCCCCCTCTCTTTGTGTTTAAAACTTATAATCTGACCTCTAAGTCTTGCTGTTTACCGGATGGAAAGAACCGTATCAAAAACTTTCTTGCAAGATCATCCCAAGTGGTGATAGAATTAGGTGAAACCGACTTTTAACCACCTCTTTGCTTCTCCCAAGAGTGAAAATGGGAACAATGTAAGCCACGTAATCGGATGATACTCCAGCAGGGATATAAATTGTCACTTATCTCCAAAAAAGTTTTGGAGATGTTGTTGTGGATCTTCATGGGGAGACTGTGAATTTGCCAGCTGGTGTGCCGCTTAATTGCACCATGTTTGTTTAAGCTCAAACCTCCCTCTGGCTCGAGGTTTTGCGAATGCCAGATGTAACATTGTTAGCATGTGGGATTGCCACTTCACAAACGGCCTAGCTTCCATTTCCTCGGGCACTAACACTGCCCTTACAAGTGGTGGATTCACATTATTTAATGAAGGATTGTTTATGCGAGCAATTGCAACTTCTTTTTTAGAGCTTCTCTTCTTGACGATGGAATTGTCTTTCCGGCTCTTAAGGATGGATCCACCAATTCTTTGTCTCTTTCAGTGTTCAACGAATTTCAATATCTGCAAGAGAGGCTAAGATCAAGTTGTCAGCACTTATATAGAAATTGTAAACTAACACTAAGAAAACAATTTTACTTCATTGCCGGTCCACGACAACGGCGCCAAAAACTTGTTCGGTGCTTCTAGCTACTACACGCAAGTGCACGTGGTCGAACAAGTAGTAAAATCGCTTAAGTAAGCCAAGTATCGATCCACGGGGGACTGAACTAAGGTAATAATCAACTTAGGTTAATAAACTTTAACTTTAAAAATGCAGACAACAATTTAAATAGGATTTTGAGAGTTTAGTTTCCTAATTTATACTAATCTAATACAAAATTATAAGTGAGTCGAACTATAGTAATGAGCATGCAGGCTGTGAACATGCGGGGAAGTAATTTATCAGCACAATTCGGTTAATCTTAATGGAGTTGCTAGTCAGAATTGCTATGGATTGAAACTTTCGTATTCTACCCAGCAGAATCATGAACCTTCAACCTACATTTCTGTGATAAAGAATTTCATGTTCTAGCCATACAAAAGGCGGATTTCTTAATTGACTAATGGCTTTCGGATATATTTCTATTAAGATGTAAATCAATTCTCAATTTTCCCAAATTAGAAGAGAACATATCCTACCAATTAACAACTTTCCAATTCTTTTCCTTTTCAAGATCAAAATTGGATTTTTTAGATATACATTAACATTGGCCAAACATTAATGCGGTAAGAGCAAGAATTGATAGAATAACTATTGAATAATAGATGAAAAACCAAAATGATCAATAATTACAATCCTCTACAAATGTTCTTAACCTCGGCAAGAAGTGAATTTGAGTACTCATTTGTGGATTAATACATCAAATGAGTATAAATCATACAAACAACTGAAATAAAGGAGAAAAGATGAGAAGAACCTAAGATTTTCGTCCCCTCAGTGCCTGTAACCCACGTCCTTGCTCAACTAAGTCAGAATAATTAAAAATGAACCTAAGTGTGCTATTTATCGCGGTGGGAATTTTCCAGATAACAAGCAACATGTCACGGGTGCAGCGGGCACTGCCTCCGTGACACGGGCTAACGCAAACCCTCTCTGGAATCAGGGTCCCTCGGCATTTACTCCTCGGCGTGCCACGGAATACAACGCGGGCTTGGCCAACGTGCCACGATGCACTCGCGAACCCTTACTAGAATTTGATGTTCCAAGTAAATATGCCCAACGTGCCACGGCTTGTATCGCGTGGCATTGCCTCTGCAACGCGGACCTTCACTGGAAATGGGCCAAAATACATCACCCAAGGCAGAATGCCTCCCGCAATGGCGTGACACGGCTCCATCGCGGAGCCCTTATATTTCTTTTCCTTGACCTTTTCCACTACTCGCTTCCAAGTCCTCGATTTTCACCAACATGTCTCTTGGCTTCCCAAAATTACATTTTTCCTACAAAACAACAATAATCATGTTGGTTAGTATAAATTCACATTTTAACTACAAATCACATGAGAATACACAAATAACGATAGATAAACAAGACGAAATGAAGCATTTAGTATCTTGGGCATATAATTCTTCCCAAGATCAATAGATATGCTCACTAATCAATATAGGCTCTTCAAGATTAAGGAAGGAGAGTATATTCAATAAATTCTCACGGTTCACTTCCATTATCAATGAGCCTCATTGTATTGGAGAAATCATCAAGACAAATAAGTTGGTCGGAAAAAGTCTCAGTGTGCTACCATATTCTTAGGAGATCAAGGTCCAATGCCATCACTAAAGCCAAGGACACAGGAAAATCTCACTATGGATGAGTTAATCGGCAACCTCAAAATTTATGAATTGAGAAAGCAGCAAGACCTGAAGGTGAGAACCAAAAAAAGGAGAAAATGCTTGCACTTAAGGCTGACTAAGAGCTATTCCGATAAAGAGGAACTGATATGGACTTATCTCATAGAGATTTCGAGACTAGTGAAAAGTGGCGATTTTGTCAGAATGGAAACTCTAGCAAGTACCGTGCAGCTGTTAGCTCACAAATGTGGAAAGCACAGGAAAATTTATCAAAGATTGTCCTATGTATAGCGGGAACAATATCGAGGCAATGCTGAATAGACACAATTAAGGAACCCGTGCAAGAGAAAGATCTGCGGTTATGCAAATTAAAGCAAGCAATGGCATCCTAGAGTGATACCTCTAGCAAATATGATGAAGGAGGAGATGATCAATGAGATACCTTAATGTTTGCTCAGGAAGATGGACCATCAATCTTGTCAATATTTGCTCTCTCATGGCCGTCACGATGGTGAAATCTGATGAAGGCAAGAGCATTACAGCATCAAAAAAATCTCAAACATTATTCTCAAAAGGAACTAGGCGCTTGATAATGTGTTAATTGATGCATATCATGCAATTATTAATGAAAGAGGCGTGTTAGCTTCTTGGTGGCCTACAACAATCTAAAAGAGTAAGGAGTGCTTTAGGTTTGTTGAGATCACAAGGCTAAAGAAGAACTTAGGGAGTCCTCTAAATAAAAACTTCGCGATAAATATAAGCTTAAGAAATGCATGGAAAGTGAATTTAAAGGAAAGAAGTTTGTCACTAAACTACAAGTCAAACTGGAAGATGAACTTGAGAAGATTAAGTTAAATCTGTCATCTCAACTCGAGAGAAATGAGGACCTCGAGAAAGAATTGATAAACGTTAT
The DNA here is from genome assembly GCA_018107945.1 of Datura stramonium. NCBI lineage: Eukaryota > Viridiplantae > Streptophyta > Magnoliopsida > Solanales > Solanaceae > Datura > Datura stramonium. The sequence continues at coordinate 467,498 of JACEIK010000263.1, forward strand.
CTTGGTCTTGACAAGTCCCTCGGGTGGGCCCGGTTCTTCCAAGCACTTGTCTCTGCAAATAAAAGGAATGGTAGTTCTATGGAGGGCATTGTCTTTTGTATAGTTAAGTTCCCCTATGATCCCCACAATAAATATGTATTAATCTTCAAAATTAGTTTTGCACACACTACAACGGAAACAGCCACTATAAAGACAGCGTCGAGACGGAATCCTTGCGGTTAAAAACAACTTGAAGTTTGTTAGAGAGAGTGAAAGCGCAAGGGAGCCCGGTTCTCCTAGAAAGAAAATTGACCTCTTTGCCTGTATAGAAAGAGATCTTATTCACCCATTCAATAAATTTACGGGGACCCAAACTCATTTGGGTTCCCAAAGATAATTAATGAATTTTTTTGTATGGTGAGAGAAGAGGAACGGCCAAAAATGGTTATAGACGATGGTTGCTGGGCACATGACTAGAAGAACTGAAGATTCCTCTCTCTAAAATCCCTTCAATGTGGGAGTGTATACTTTGGAGATGGAAAGAAAGGATACATTCTTGGTGCGGTAAAGGTTGGAGCACTACTCATACAATTGATGATGTGTTCTACATTAATAGGTTGAAGTACAACTTGTTGAGTGTCTCTCAAATATGTGCAAAGGAAATAAAGTGAGATTTATCTCAACTTCATGTACTGTTACTAGCATTGAGTGCGAGGAAATTACGATTGCAAAATGGTAGAAAAGAACATTTATGTGGTTAGGCTAAACTCCATCAATGATAATAACTGACATGCCTCGGTGCCCTTGGATAATGTTGAGTTGTGGCATAGAAGGCTTGGTTATGTGAGTCCACACTTACGAACAAATTGATATCAAGGACCTGGTCCATAGTTGCCAAATTGAAGTTCACGGATCACAAGTTATGCGATGCTTGCATCAAAGGAAGCGAGGTTTGTTCATTGTTTAAGACAAAGAAAGATGTAAGTACCTCTAAGCCACTTGATCTTCCACATGAATTTCTTGGGTGAAGCTATGAGAACTGCCAGTAAGAGGAGGAAAGATACATCTATGTAATTTGTGGATGACTATTCCTGATTCACATGGACAATATTTCTCAAGTCAAAGATGAAGTCTTTGATGTGTTTGTCACCTTTCGAGACAAGTTCAAGTCAGTATGGGAACAAGATTGTGAGCATCAGACCAGATCATGGAACCGAGTTTGAGAATGCTCGATTTTGCCGAGTTTATCTGAACATGGAATAAATTAAAACTTTTCTGCCCCTAGAACATCACAACAAAAAATGGTGCGGTTGAGAGGAAAAGAGCAGAACACTTGGTGTTATAGCAAGAATGATACTAATAGCAAGTGAAATCCCAAGAGTTTTGAATTTAAACAGCCCAATCAACACGGGATACTATGTGATACATATATACATGATCAGGTCCCTATTAGAGAAGACTCCCTATGAATTTCTGAATGGTAAGAAGCCAAACTTGTCCTACCTGAGAGCTTTTGAGTGCAAATGTTTTGTGTTGAACAATGGAAGAAAGTGAGGAAAATTTGATGTAAAAAGTGACAAAGGGTACATTGGCTACTAATCGCGAGCAAGGTCTATCGAGTCTTCAACGAGAGGACTCAATGTGTAAGAAAGAAAGCGTGCATGTAATCTTTGATGAGTCAACGGGAAATGATGGTAAAGTTGCATAAAATGATGAGGAAAATGAGAGAGAATTATATAGTTCCAACGGAAAATGGTGAAGGATTAGGGAGCGTGCAAACTCCTCTAATCAAACAGGTCATAATGGTGGTGTTGATGCTCAGACAGCTAGTCAGGAACCTGGTACATCTTCCTCTTTCTCAAAGAAGGAACATCAGTTGGACTCATCGGTGAATATCTCCCGAGAGCTTAGGAACGAAGAGTTCGTGATGAAGGAACCTTCAAGTACTGATCCAGAAGTAGCGATGGAAGTGGACTTCTCGAGAAATTCAAGTTTCCAACTGGAAAAACAAAGGATCCTACCCATTGAAGAATGTCATCACGCCATTGAACACAGGGATCCTAACCCATTCCATGGCTCAAAACATGTTTTCTCATTTAGCCTTACCTCTCAAATAGAACCCAAGAACAGGAATTCATGAAACTCATGGGAAGTGAGTTTGAAAAGAGCATGATCGGTGAGTTAAACTTCTTCCTGGGGTTGCTAGTCAACCAAATGCCTAACGGGATCATGATTAGCCAGCAGAAGTACATCCATGATCTTTTTAAGAAATTTGATATGGGGAACTCGAAGCCCATTGTACACCCATTACAATAGCTACACATTTGGACATAGATGAAGCGGTCCCTCTATCAAAGAAATAATGTATAGGGTGGCATCAGGTCTCTACTTTACTTGACAGCTAACCAGACCTGATATTATGTTTAGTGTGGGGATGTTTGCTAGGTTCCGAGTCCATGCCCAAAGGAATCACATTTGAAGTACGCGAGAATCCTAAGGTATCTCAAGGGGACATACGACCTGGTTCTCTTCTACCTCTCTGGTGACAACTTCAATCTAGTTGGATATGCTGATGCTGACAATGCTGGTACCTAGTTAGTCAGAATAGAACGCTGGAATAGCCCACTTTCTTGGATCTTCCTTAATCTTATGGGGAACCGACGGAATTACATTACCCTCTCTATTATTGAAATTTAGTATGTTGTTCTTTATACTCATATTGTGCGTAGTTGCTATGGATCAAACACTAACTTGAAGACTTTGGGATCTTATAGATAATGTACCATTGATGTTTGACAACACTAGTGCACCCAATATGGCAAGAACCCGATGCAATACAAGAGGACTAAGCACATTGATGTTAGGCACCACTTCCTTGGGATAATGTTGAGAAAGGATTCATAAGCATGAAATTCTATAGAACGGAGGACCAAATAGCGGATATTTTCACTTAAGATCTCTAAGCAGGAAGCATTTCGAGAGAAATTGTTTGAAGCTTGGGCTGATGAAGATGGAACATTCATCTCTCTTTGAGACTTCCCCTCAACTTGTCTATGATTAGATGTGAGGTATATGTTGAAAGAGGAAACATTGATATTGTCAAATTCAGTCTTATACTATCACAGTTATGCATGCATGGTAATCAGATTAAAGACTAAGGCTATGAACGAATGTGAATTTCTCAAGAGACATTGCTCAAAGGAACCCTGCGAGGGACAAGTCCCTCAAATAGGTTAGTATTCTCAATTTTAAATTTGAGTTTTTAAATCAATAGATTGTGCCATGTCATCTCTGTCTACCCGTCTAGTGAAATGGTAAATCTCCCCTAAGCGTCACATCCCTCTATACTTGTGCTTTGTTCCCTCTCTTTAATTCCCTCTTAACTCTCTTTTTCCTCATTCCTTCCCCTTCTTCATTCATTCTCTCTCCTAAGATCCTATCTCCCTCTTTCGTTACTGTTTTTCTCCCATCCCCTTCTCTCTCAAATATTTTGCATCTCTAAACTCAAGTCTCTCTCAAAATTCCACAAAGTAAATCAAGCACCTTCCTCTATCTCTCCTCCTCGACCCACATCACCCTCTCCTAATCATCGGTCTTCTTCTAAAGGGAAGAAGGACCCTCTGCTATGCCCAGAAGACCTTATCTTAGACACCCTTTGTTCATCAAATCCTCCTCTCTCTCCTACTCTTGTTGGGTCAAGAAAAATCCCTTATCCTAGGAAAATGGTGCTCGTTAGTGAGGCCATAAGTTCCTAGAGTCCCAACACTGAAGGAGATGATCCTGCACCAGTGCTGTGAATACGAGATGAACTCTCCATCTTTCATCGGGATGATGCTTTTGCATTGAAGCCAAGGAGGTTGATAGTGTGATTGGGAGTACTGAACAACACTTAGTACTAAACCTTCCATACCTCCCAAGTAACTGGGGTGGGTGAAGAAGATACGATATGCAGGAACTGCCAGTTTGAAGGAAACTTGTCGGAAGTCGGGGAAGGCATGTCCAATATATTGGAAAATAAGGAAAGAAACTATTGAGCATTTCGCAGTGCCATGGCCACTAGGGCCGGTGGGGGTGAGGCGAGACCCTGTATTTGTAAAGAAGGACTCGGCCCGATCAACTATCTTTCCCTGGTGGGATGGGACTTCTATGTCATTAGTGTCGGTGGTTGTTGTGTCTCAGACTCTCGAGGATGAGGTCCCCCTCAACTTGGTGTTCAGCACTAAACACGGGACCTCATCCATGTCATCTTCCAAGTCTAAAGGGAACAAAAGGGGACCCGGTTACTCGTGGTAAGAAAACGAGTCAATGGATGAGATCTTGTAGGAGCAGTCATTAGAACACATTAAAGAGGCACGAGGTTGGTGAGAATGATGGTAGTTGAGGATGAAATGCCTTCATATCCAACTAGTTGAACTAGATACTGAAGATACATCACAAATTATGGTGGAGACTTGAGGTAGGAAAGTACGCATGAGAAACAACGCTAAGTCAAAGGAAGAAGGTGGGCGATGTTGGGCATATTTCTATTCCCATTTTCCATATTTACACCTTGTTTTGAGTTCGCAATCATATGAAATGCATGAATTCATATGTTTGTATGTTTTATATGCTAAAATATGTTTGAGGTGGTTTGAGCAGGAACCCAAGAAAAAAGACCATAAATGAACTAAGGATGAAAAATTGAGAAGGCGAGAAGAAGGTTAAGAGGCTATCAGTGGGCGCCCGCGCTGGGTCCTTAGCTCTTTGCAAAATTCATCAAATTCTAGTGCTATGGCTGGTGCCCCCGCTCAGCTACTTGACTTCGAAGATGATCATTTCAACACCTTGTGGCGAGATAGTGGGCGTGGAGCCCCGGAGAGCTTCCTAGACTTAGAGAAAATCCTGCCAAAATTCTAGTGATATGGAGGCCTCATGCCAAAGGTCCAAAGTGCAAGAATTGACTAACACTTTGGCGAGATAATGAGAGTGGCATGCCAGATGCGCTGAAAGTGTAGAAAAATTGGCTAAGTCCCTGGCTAGATGATGGGGGGGCGGCCATGAGGTCCATCTCGGAGATGAAGTCTTTTGGAAATTTGACTAAGTATGTTGTGAGATGGTGGGGCGGCATGCCAAACCAATTCGAGTCAAAATTGTTGATTTTAAAGCAAAGTATTGAAGGGCAGAATCATTATTTCAAGGCTCATCTATAAAGATATCCTCTAGGGCGTTTGTTGATTGGAGTTTTGTGAAATTTTCTATCTTTGTTCATTTTAACATTACTTAGTTCATCTTTGGACCACAAGAATACACTCCACACTGCGTTCTCCTACTTAAAAGGGAGGTGAAAGTTTGGGTGAAGATAGTTTGTGTTGTGTTTCTCGGGGACTCACATGACAAAAATCACTAGAGAGTGGAGTGGTGCTTGTGTACATTCTTATGAAGGGTGTAGATTAATTTTGAGTGTCTGGCCGGGATAATATGAGGCTCATGAGATAACTTAGTAGGTCAAAATCTGCCAGTTGCGGTCTCTTAATTCGATATTTACGAGAGGCAGGAGTTGAGGAGGAAGAGGCGGATCTCCCACCTACCTCTAATAGGGCACCTAACGAGGGAAATGATTGATGTTATAAAAGTGAAGGAGGCGAGTCACTTTCCACGGCTCAAGCCCTCGGTATAGATGATCGTCAAACTCGTGATGAGATCTAGAAAGGTCGTGTATTTTGAGATGCTTGACTTGTAGTTGAGGATAGGCGGTTGACCTACTATGGCAAGGAGATGGCATCCCTTGAGGATAGATACCCTCTCATGGAGAGTGCCATGTAGATTTGTAGAGTGGGACACATGCTTCAAGAGAGTTTGTTTGATGATGATGAGACTCTTTTGTGTTGGTGACGGTGTTGATGATCTAGATAATGAGGAGGAGGAGGATCAGGATTACAATCATGATGATGTAGCGACCCAGAAAGTTCCTTTTTCCCTACCTTTTGATGTGATTGTGTGCCTTGGTGATAGTGCACTATTTAAGTGTGGGTGGAGGAAGATTCATGTCTATTCTTTAATTGCTATATACGTAGGTCATAGCATGGTTCATTCCGGTAGTAGTAGCTTTACGATTTGTTAGGTCTTGGTCTGTAATAGCTAGTATGATGATGACTTTTGATGCCTTGGGATGTTGATACTCTGATTGTCTTTAGTTATTGAGATTGTTAGTTTTAGTTTAAGTTTTAGTTTAAATTTTTTAGTTGGTGTTATTGTTGGTCAAGAGATGAGAAAAGTTCATTCAGCTTTGTTTGAAAATTTTTAAAATTTGGCATATCTCACTCACCTTTGGTTTTCTTATTTCCTCGTTTCTTTTTAGAAGGGGAGTCTTTTGAATCGGGTAAATTTTTATTTTTGTAGGAGTCTTTGTAGTCATAGATTAGTGACCCTTTCCTATGATATATGGATGATGGCCGTCTTAAGGAATTTCGTCACTTTTTTAGGATTGATCGCGAGATCATTTTGCTTATGTACTTATGACATTCTACTTGGCTGTTATGCTAGAAGTAAAAGTAAAGTGATATCTTGAATGCATAAGTGAGGAATATATGAGAGACACACATATCTGCAATTTGACTCAAAATGATTCTAAAGGCTTAATAATAAAAAATGTGATTCAATATGATTGTGTGATTACGTAGTTGTAGAAAGCCGACTAGACTCTTGATTGCCATGAGAGATGAGTTGTTGTTTGTGTGTACATATTGGAACATGTAGAAGTTGCCTTAATGTATGTAGGATAACTAATTGTTAGGGAGTTAGGATATGATCAAGGCATTTCTTTGAAAAAGCCAAGTTTTCCTATGTTGTTTACCTTCCTATACATTCTCCCTAGTTAACTCCATTTAAGTCATTAAGCCTTATTCTTTCTTAACCATGAAATTATCTTAATTCCTTTATTTGTGAGACCTCAGACTTGTTGATACAAAGTATTCTTGAGCTTTGAGACTTGAAATTAAATGTCCACGAGTATAATATTAAAGGAGAAAAGAAGAAGAAGAAGAAAAATATGGTAGAGAAGAAAACGAAGGGGAGTACTCACATAATTGTGTTGTCTACTTGTTTCTAGGACAATGAAAGATAGATCTTTAATTGAAAAATTGTTATGTGATTCTATAGGGAAAGACTAGCAGTCAAGTAGTGAAAAAGGGCATGATAAGAAAGAAGAAAAGGTGAGCTAGTGAAGGGTGATTAAGCAAGAAAAAGGTGGTGGACTTGAAAAGTTAAAAATATCTTAAAAGTGCTTAGGGCGGTAGTCACTATAAAAGAAATATTATTTCTACCCGTCCCTTGGCCTACATTACAATCAAGAAAAAACCTTGTGATCTGAATCTTTTAAAACAACCAGAGTAGTCTAAACGTACATGAAGGGCAAGCCTATGGTGTGACATATGTATATTACATCATTTGTGAGCATGAGTGTCTTGCTTTCTATGTTCCATGTGTGTGCATTGATAATCTGGAAGACATCACTAAAGTGAGGGCACAAGATGTCTAAGTCGGTGTACTATTTATTGCATTTTTAATCATGTTGGCCCTATGTTTTAAGATGAGTCAATTATAGAGGATGTGTAGTCTTGATTGTGAGAACCTGTCCATGTGCTTGATGAGAAGTGTTGCATGTTGATGAGCCACTTGATTTATGCTCTATGCTAGTGGGTTTAGTGTGGTGGTTAGAGGTACCACGTGTGATGGTAAAAGATAATTTATGTGTGTATTAAGGATTGTTCGAGGACGAACAATGGTTTAAGTGTTGAGTGGTGATGTTGGGCATATTTCTATGCCTATTTACCTTGCCCATCTTTACCTTGTTTAAGTTCATAATCCTTATAAAATACATGAATTGCTGTTTGTGTGTTTTGTGTGCTAACAAATGTTTTGAAGTGTTTTGAGCAGGAAACCAAAGAAGAAGGACCCAAAATAGACAAGGGCGAAAAAGGTGAGAAGCTAAGAAGAATTCGAGGCTATGGTGGGAAACCCGTGCCAGGTCGCCCGCTCCTTGGAAAAATTCATCAAATTCTGGTGTTGTTATCGCCAGCTACTTGACTTCAAAGATGATCATTCAACACCTTGGCAGATGGTGGGCGTGGAGTCCTAGAGCTTCCTAGACTTATAGAAAATCACCAAGAATTACGGTAAGATGGAGGCCTCGCGCCAAAAGGGTCCAAAAGTGCAAGAATTTGACCAACACTTTGGTGAGATAGTGAGAGTGGCGCGTCAGATGTGCTGAAAGTGTAGAAAAATTGGCTAAGTCCCTAGCGAGATGATGGGGGTGACGCACCGGAGTCCATCTCGGAGAGTGCTTGGAAATTTGGCGAAGTTTGTGGTGAGATGGTAGGGCGACATGCAAGCCTATTCAGGCCAAAATCACTGATTTTAAAACCAAGTACTTTGAGGGCAAACGTCATTTCAAAGCTCAACCATAAATATATCCTTTAGGGCGTTTATTAGAAGTCTTTTTTACAATTTTAATCTTTTCTTCATTTTTAACACTCACGTAGTTCATATTTTGAGGCTTGTTAGCCGTTTGGAAGGAAGACCCAATTCTACACTTCTCTTCTTTACTCTTTGCTGTATGATGATGAATTGATGATGAATATATATTCATTTTTCACTTGTCTATGAGTGGCTAAACTCATACTCTAGGGTTTTGACCATAGTGGATGGTTGAATGTTTGAAAGACTGATTTAATCTAGATTTGATTCTTCATTGCGGTTGTTTGTATTTACTTATTTTAATTGCTTATTTATGAGATTGATCACCTTATAAGTAAATCTATTGGCTTTCGATTGAAATTGAAAAAGGGAATCAAAAGGGTTAAAGGTAAATACAAAATAGGAATTCAAAGACCCTCAAACCCATTAGTGAGAGGATAGAAGTTGTTGTTGAGGATAGGGATATACCCTTCAACCCCGTTTAGTTGAAATACAAGTAGGCATAACCATTGTTTATGCTTCTCCTCATAGGCGGTAGGGTTCATGATATAGTTCTTGGATGCTAGGGATAGTGGAAAGAAATGGGATAGTAACTTGCAACTAGCAACTGTAGGAAGAATCGTTGAGTGTAATCAAGTCTTGAAAACTCAACCTGAAACCAAACATGTGTCATTTCCTTAGATTTTCATCATCATCGAAGTAAAACCAAGCTTGCAACTATTTTTGTTATTTTTGAATTTAAATTTTTAGTAGTTAATTTCCCAAACCAATCCCTATTTTAACTATTTTGTTATAATAGCATAATAATTTTATAACCTTATAATAATTAAACTGACAAGTCTCTATTGTTACAAAAATCGGGGCTTCCAATCCTATATTACTTGACGACCGCGTGTGCTTGCGTGTGCTTGGGCGACATCAATAGTTGTGATGAAAGAACCATCAGAGGGACCCAGTGCAACTGATAAAGGGTCAAAAGGAAATTCAATTATGGATCAGTCCTCAAAGGGTAAGAGGACCATCAGTAAAGGACCTAGTGTGTCAGTTAGTCGTTCTTCTTCGAATGCTCACTTGGAGGAGAGATTGGTAAATATTAGGAAATAGAAGGTGTTAGGATGACATTTATTTGATTCGGAGATTCCTGGCATGTATGGAATGTAGGAGTTATTGGAGATGGTTTGATATCAAGGATGGGAGCACTTGTTTGAGCTTCCCATGCCTGTTATGTATGAAATGAGGTGTCTGAATTCTACTCCAGCTTGTTGTACACTGATGATGAGGAAATGATCTTTAGTACTGTTGGGGGGGTTGAGATTCCATTTGACTCGATATCTCTTGGAAAAATCCTTGGGGTGCCTACTGAGAGGGAGTTTACTGTGAAGGACAAGCAGGCCTCTCGAGATTTCCTGAAGCTAATAAGGAAACTCGAGGGGAACCAGAAAAGTGACCAGATGTTTAAGAAGCAATTGAAGCCTGAGCACCAATTATTGTTCGAGCTTGTGAACAATGTGGTCCTTCGTTATGTGGAGCGTCGCTCTATTGTTGTAATAGTTGATATATTCATCATGGAAGCATTAGCCACCTTTCAATTACTAAATCTTTCGGGTCTCGTGATTGAACACATGTTGAAGATTATTGGGACAAAGGATGGTAGATACAAACTGAGATATAGATATCTCCCCACAAAGTTCTTTCAGCGTTTTGGGGTTGTTGTGGGCAAGGGCACTGTGGCTACGTGAAAACAAATGTTCACGCTAAGCACAGTGAAGGAGTGTGAGTGCGTAGCCAAGAGAGGCGGCGTTGGCATACAGTCCACAATTTCTAGTTTGTTTGAGGTACAACGATATGGGACTGAAGAAATTCATAGGTTGACTCTGTTGCTTGCTCAAAAGGAGGCCGATTTGGTCCTACTGAAGGCGGAAAATTCCATTCAAAGGACAAGTAGGGAACCCGGTGTGGTGTTGGATCTTTACAATGAGATTGCTCAGTTGAAAGTTGAGAACACTGCCTTGAAGAAGCAGTTGGAGGACCTGACTCAGCAGATGTTGCGTGATCAGCGTGCTGCAAATGAGAGTATTAATAAACATTAAGCTTTGATACCTCCTACTACGTTTAGTTCTCCTACCCCTATCCTGTTTCCTTTCTTGCCCCTACTCCTGTTGATTTTCCCATGCTTTCTTCTCGACACAGTTTATGTGGTTTATTAAACTGGTTTGTATGGTTGTGAATGCTTCTGTCCTTTTGTACTTTGGGCACTGTTGATTAATGAATGAAAATTATGTTCTTCTCATTACTTTTTGCATCTGCTCATTTGTGTTAGTGTTGCCCCAGCAACCATGAGTTAACATTATCTAATGTCTTGCTTTAATGTATTACTGTTTTTTCTTTTTAATGATGCTAAAAGGGGGAAGTTAACGTGAGAGATTGGGAAGGAACTAGAAGGGGATCTATTTCGTAAGGGGAAGGTAATCAGGAAGGAACTAGAAGGGGATCTGATTCGTAGGGAAAAGGCGTTTTGGAACTCGTGGAAGGAACTAGAAGAGAATCTAATTCCTGAGTTTGTCATCATCAAAACGGGAGAAATTGATGCAGCATAGACCTTAAAGTACTATGCATAAGTTTTAGTGATTTTACAAACCTATCGGGGGACCAGATTCCTCACTTGCAAGGTCAACCTTTACAGCTATCAAAAGTTGTTTTATAGACTGCAGTCACTGTCACTGCTCCCGCAGTACAGTGGCAGGACTGTTATGGTGCACGCCTTTATCCAAGGGAAAAAAATGCACTTGTCTCTCTCATCCTCTCATATATATGATACAAGACAATTGGGATAATTTACTTTTGCACTCTCAAGAAGGACACTTCCTCTCTTGAAAAGTCAGATCTGAAGACAAGCTTCAACATCAAAAGAACCGGCTTCCGTTCTTGCATATTTGTCTCATTCTAAGTTGTTCATTTCTTATCTTTTGTACTTCACATTTGTACACCTACTCCTCATATGAGAAGCTTTTGTAGGTAGTTCTCTCTGCTTGTAACTCACTGTGCTTATAGGATAGAGTTAGCCTTTGATTTTCTTTGTAATAGGGTTATTGCAAAGGCTTACAATAGAGATATTGTAAGGGGGAAGGAATTAATAAATTAATTTCTAGGTTGCAATAGTTTGTAATCTAAAACCTTGCCCGGCTGTTTAGTGAAGTTTGAAAATCCTACCAATGTAGGTCGTGGTTTTACTCACTTGGGCAAAGAGATTTTCACGTAAAACATTGTGTGTTGTTTAAATAGTGTTCTTGCTAAGAAAACAGGTGAGAAACTTGATTCTCTGTACGGTGAACTCATATAAAATAAAGAAACAACCAGCGGCACCATTCCAATGCAGCACCATCCAAATAGAAAGAAGCCAGTGATAGTTTGTGCTACTTAGAGATATTATAAAAATTGAAATACCTCTCCACCCGAAAAGCCAATACCTCGAGGTTATCACCACGGAAATGAGGAGGTTCAATAAAAGCAGGCCTGTGCCTCGTACAAGATAACATCGATGAACGGACCGGAAGAGGAGCAACAACAACCTTTGAGTGGGATGAATTCGCTATTTGCGACATCAGATCGAGAAGCAATTTCTGCTAACCGGCTAAAGCCGTAGTGAGATTGGCGATCAGACGCTGCGAGATCAGAAATTTCCTTAGACGGCGCGTGCAATAGAGGTCGAGGTGTCACGTCACTCGTAAAAGCAGAACTCAGAAAACCAGTCATGGAGCTCAAAACAGTGAAAACATCAATGTAATAACTACGATTCTGAAGAGACCCGAATGAGAACAAACTGGTAGATTGATTCAACGCTCAACTAAAGTACAAGAAAATAGAGATTAACAATGGAATAGTTAAAAGGGGATGAGAGGAACATATTAAGGAGNTTGGAAACTTTCTACTTTTCACAGATTTTTACATCCTTGATTATGTTGTGGATATAATAAATTCTCATAAAACATGGCATACTTCAATCCTACAGCTACTCCATATTCATAGTTAAGACTCGTTTTTTTCAAATCGTTCTGCTTCGTTCTTCACGTACTCCTTAACCAGGCTGCCAAATGAAATCAGTTAGGGGGGTTGGGGTTTTGCATATTTTCGTACAGATGACGTGGCTGATATCTGTGTTAGATGACTGGACCTTGTTTGATGAGGTGTTAATAACTTATCCAGCAAAGCTCAGTTTCTAAAGAAATGCAACGGAAAGGCAAGTTAGGCACAAAGCAGAGGTAAGTGGATACTCATACAACCTTTCACGGGTTTAATTTCTGTCATCATTAACTTGTACTACTAATAAACTTTAAAATTCATAATAAACAGCAATAGTGCCCTTAGGGCTGGCTTAAATCAGAGTTTTAAAATTAATGCGCAATTAGTGGCAGCTCAAGAAGAATATAATATTGTAGTTGAATCTTCATTTGTTTAATTTAACAACTTTCCATCAACGTACCAAATGAACCATGACATTAATCAGAATCACAAGGTTCAATAAACTAATTCAAGATCTGAAGCATGTTTGATGAAAAGTAG
>JACEIK010000264.1:5962-29140 GCA_018107945.1 Datura stramonium
CTAGCATTACACATAACCTCAAATGGTAAAGACCAGTTAGGTGCCACTATAATCATGGCAGTGGTCAATCTCTCTTTTAGGCATTCAAACGCCTTCATAAATGCCTCATCAAAAGCAAACTTTACCTCTTTCTCATGCAGTTTACACAAAGGATGTGCAATCTTTGAGAAGTCCTTGATGAATCTCCTATAGAACCCTGCATGACCCAAAAAGCTTCGAACACCTTTCATAGAAATTAGAGGTGGTAGACTGGAAATTACTTCGATCTTGGTGTTGTCCACCTCAATACCCTTACCAGAAATATTGTGCCCTAGCACTATACCTTCTTTGACCATGAAATGACACTTTTTCCAGTTAAGCACCACGTTGGTCTCTTCACATCGCTGCAGCACTTTGCTCAAATGAGCCAAATAATCTTCGAATGAATCACCCACCACCGAAAACTCATCCATAAAGACCTTCATGATGTCCTCCACCATGTCAGAAAATATGGACATCATGCAACGCTGAAAAGTGACAGGTGCATTACATAACCCGAATGGCATCCTCTTGAATACAAATGTACCGTATGGATAGGTGAAAGTGGTCTTCTCTTGGTCTGTGGGGGCTATAGAAATCTAATTGTTCCCTGAATAACCATCAAGAAAACAGTACCATCCTCTGCCTGCAAGTCGGTCTAGAATCTAATCCATGAATGGCATAGGAAAGTGATCTTTCTGAGTCCATCAGTTCAACTTCCTATAGTCCATGCATACTCTCCAACCAGTGACTGTCCTTAGTGGAATGAGCTCATTGTTAGAATTTGGGACCATCGTGATTCCTCCCTTCTTCGGTACACACTAAACTGGGCTCACCCATTTGTTGTCACCAATAGGGTAAACCACACTCGCATCCAACCACTTGATGATTTCCTTCTTGACCACCTCTTACATAGGTGGATTCAACCTACGCCGATGCTCAATGCTCGGAATACAATCTGGCTCTAGCTAGATCTTATGAGTGCAAATACCAGCCGAGATTCCAATAATGTCTGCAATGGTCCACCCGATGGTTATTTTATATCTCTTCAAAATGGAGACCAAAGCCTCCACTTGTTATTCCTCCAAGTCAACTGCAATAATTACCAGTAAAGTGTTGCCGCTTCCCAAAATACATAGTGTAAGTGAGACAAGAGTGCTTTGAGCTCCAATACCGGAGGCTCCTCAATAGATGGCCTGGCTAGTGGGGTCACCCGATTTTTCAGGTCAAGATCAATCTTCTTTGGAGCATAAGTGTATGACCCTATACCAGCAAGTGCATTAACTATCTCCTTACCCCCATGGATATCCTCAGCACCAACATTCATCAAAACTGTTGCTAAGTCATCAAGAATCAATAACTCCTCCATGGGCATAATTGGAAACTCAGGTTCCACAACATCAATTACTGAGACCAACCTCATGTCATTTGGCTACCTCATGAATCCGCATATATTGAATGTCACTTCCTCATTGTTCAACCGGAATTTCAGCTATCTAGTTCCATATCTACAAGAGCACGTCCTATGGCGAGGAATGGTCACCCCAAGATAATGGGAACCTCAAAATCAACGTCATAGTCCAGGATGACAAAATCGGCCGAAAATATAAAGGACTCCACCTTCACTAGAACATCATAGAGAATTCCCATCAGATTTTTCATCGTACGATCTGCCATCAAAAGCAGCATTATAGTCGGTTTGGGGGCTCCCAATCCAAACTTTCTGAGCACTTCTAGCGGCATCAAGTTAATACTAGCTCCCAGATCACATAGCGCCTTAGCAAAGTTAAAGGCTCCAATAGTACATGGTATGGTGAATGCTACAGGGTATTCCTTTTTCTGAACAAAAGAACGGGATGCTATTGCACTATAGTGGTGCAAATTATCTACAAGTTTAAAGCTTACAGTTCTCTTTCTAGTGATAAGGTCCTTCATGAAATTAGCACAGCCGGATATCTGCTCAAGTGCCTCGACTAATGGGATGTTCACAAATAATTGTTTCAACATGGAGATGAATTTGTGATACTTCCCATCTTCGACCTTTTTCTTCAACCACTTTGAAAAAGGATGAGGAGGTCTAGGAATAGGTGTTATATTTTGCGGTGCCTTTTATCCTTCTCATTGCCAGATCCATGCTCCTCTGCATTACTAGGAGCTGTCTTTACCATTGAATCATCAACCAATGATTGATCTTCAGAATCTTTTATCCTATCATCATCAATCAATACGGGCTCTACTAACTCATCAATCACAACCAGCCTCGGAGGATCAACTGTCGCCTTCCACTCCTAGTAGTGACCACCATGCAATGACTTTCATTTTTAAGATTTTGCATTGTATTGCTGGGAACTGTGCCTTACTGCCTCTGGTTCATCGCAACAGACATCTGACTCAACTGCTGCTCAATTTGCTTAATGGCCACGGCATGTGATTCCACCTTTTGATTCATACTGGAAATATCAGGGTGGAGCCCCTTGAAACGTCCATCTGTTGCCTCCATCTGCTTAAGTACCTTGGACAACATGTCTTCCACCCTTGAACCACTAGACTCTGACTCACGATTCCTTGGACGAACATATAGACCACTTCCATCATTGTTGTACTCCTCATGCTTCTTCCAGTCTCCATTGTCTCTGTATTGGCCTCGATTGTAATTGTTATCCCTGTAGTAATTTCGACTTGGTTCCCCTGACCTTGACGCCAAGATTCTTGGTTAGACCCTTGGGTGTTATTCTGGAAACCTGCCCCTTGATTATTCAGATAACTAACTTCCTCCTCAGATTCTGATTTGCATCCATCATTTCTCAGGGCCTTACCCTGAGAACCCACAGCATTTACCTTTTCAGCCCCGGCTCCCATTAAATGCTTAGCAAGCAGCCCCATTGTGGTCTTTATTTCAGCAATATCCTGATCTCTCTCTTCATTCTTCCTTCTCTTCTCCGCAGACATACCTACTGTATAAGTATCAGCCGGAGTCTCTGACTCTCTTGTGTGACATGCACGGTTTGTTTTAGTAATTCTTTCTAGTAGCTCAGCAACTTCAGCATAAGTGTGACTCATAAATGTTCCGCCAGACACGGTATCAGCCACCGCCTTGGTGTTAGCATTTAGAGACCTATAGAAAATTTCCAGCAATGTATCATCTGGGATCCTGTGGTTGGGCACCCTTTTTAGCTTCTTGTTGAACCTCAGCCATGTCTTGTGAAGTGCCTCAAAACTTAACTGCCTACAATTGTATATCTCATCTTTCAGCCGCAAAGCACTGGAAGGTGGGAAAGATCTTTCAAGAAAAGCTCGTTTCAACTCCCTCCATGTAGTGATAGAATCATTGCGCAGTTCTGCCAACCAAAGCGTTGCCTCACTCCCTAATGAAAAGGGAAATAACCTCAGTCATGTCGCATCTTGACTCACTCCTAGTTGCTTATATGCTTTGCAGATACCCACGAAATTAGTTAAGTGAGTATGTGCATCATCAGTTGCATGACCCGCAAAGATCCCCTTCATGATGAGCATTTGGATCCTAGCACTGGTAATATCAAACTTTGCCCTAGCAAGCAAAGGGGGAGGGACAATAGCTCCAGTGTCACCAGTTTCATCAATATCAACATCATCAACCTCATTGAAATATCGGTGTCTCTACTAATCTAGACCTCTGTTCCTTCTAGCTCGCTCTGCTTCAGCAGCTAGCCGTTGCTCTTCAGCAACCCTTTCTAACTCTCTGTCTCTTGCCCGGGCTTGCTCCTCAGACAACATTCTAGTTGTAGCTTGGTCCACTGTCTCTTGCTCTTGTATGTTGGTCATTCTTCTTAGATTTCTCAGTGTTTGTTCAAGTTCATGATCAGTTTGAACCAAGGATTTTCCTTGGCTCCTAGTATTGGGCATGCACAAACCGAAAATCTGTTAAGAACAAATAAAACAAAAGAAAAATAAAAAGGAAATAAGAACCAACAGTAAAGCAAACACAATTAACAAAAGCCTTAGCCGTATTCCCCGGTAATGGCGCCAAAATTTGATGTCGCCCAAATTATACTTCACAATTGAGATATAAGAGGTTGATGTCAAAGATAGAACCCAACAAAGGTTGAGGCCGATCCCATAGGGAATATGGAAAGAACTTGAGTTAATGTGATTAGCTATTAGTATCGAATTATTTATTTCCTGGGGGCATTGAAAAGAAAAATAATAAACAACAGTAAAGACTAGTAAATGTTTAAATCAATTTTTGTTTATATTCAATCAACAAGTTACTAGGATTGTGGTCCTCATGACTTCATAACCACAAGGCTTTTACACGAGTGATCTATTTCGGTGATTAGCATGTAATATTGGTAAGTTAGGTTCACCTAAATGGTTGGTACCATATCTAGATGATTATCACCATGCAACTTGTTCCATATATGGGTGTATGCTTAATTAACCCTTACCTTTAATATCGGATTAGCTATCCCCCAACAAGTTCAAGCTATTAGATGAGGGTTGATAGCCTCAAATTTTCGTTGTTAATCTCTTTTCCCATTTAATAACCCCTTGGTCTGGTAAGTAAGAACAAGGCAAGTTCCAACGTTTGCAACTGTTAAAAAATAATTAAAGCGAAGGCAAAAACAATACATGCATCAAACCCTGTTCAAGAATCACTAAGTGTTTTACCTATGTGTGTTAATTCATCATGGTTCCCACAACCTTAGTTATGGGTTTAGCTACTCATGCTTGAATAATCACAATCACAAAATATAGAATAAATCATAATTGTAACTTAGAAAAATCCGTAAAAGAAAACCACGTGAAACAAAATCAATGAACAAAACTTCAACGTCGTTTGATTCCCAAAATAAAGAAATAAATTACAAACTTTGTTTCTTGAACTAAGAAAGATCATTAACAACACTAAAATCCATGTGAAAGTAATAAAAATAAACTTTACTCGGAAAATAAACCTAAATATTGTATTTATAGTTCCAAACTAATCTTATCCTAACTAAAATTGAATTCCAGGTCGGCAGGGGTAACGGGCCAAGTAACGACTCATTAGGTCTCCTAACGAGTCGTGATTAGTGAAAATTAGTCGTCCTCGGCAGTAGGCCAAGTCTTGGTGATGGGTCACCTAAGGACTCGTCGTGTCAGGGCACAAATTGTTAGGCCTCTCGTGGTCTTGGTTCTCCAGAATTCTAGTGCACACGACGGTTCATACCAGTGCTCTCATGAAGAGTCGTCCAATCATCTAACGACTCGTTACGTCTTCTGTTGCCTTCACTTGGTAATTTTCAGAAATCATCTTCCCAGTCTTCATGACTAGCTTAACGACTCGTTACCAAATGTAACAATTCGTGCCTTTAACTCATTACTGTTTCTTAGCATTAAAACTTGATCTTCTCCCCACAATTCCATGATGAGTCGTCCACTTGGACGACGACTCGTGACTTGACTAAAGCCTGCATTTCTGCCCATTTATGCCTTACTTTGCCCATTTCATGTTTCGAACCTATTTTCCTGCAACACTTAACACAAACACATTATATCTACATAAACATACCCGGAATTTGCATATTTTCTTAGTTTTAAGCGTCGAAAGTTTCATAAATTCATGGTACATTAGACCTCGACTATTCAATCAGTTCCAGTTGTCAGCAAGTTCCCTGATATGTTTCCCGAAGATCTTCCCAAAGTCCCGCTTGAGCGGGAAATAGACTTCGGCATAGACCTTCTTCCAGGCACTCAGCCTATCTCCATCCCTCCTTGTAGAATGGCTCCAGCAGAGCTTAAGGAGTTAAAGGAAGTTATAAGACCTCCTTGATAAAGGCTTCATTAGGCCCAGCATCTCTCTATGGGGTGCTCCAGTATTATTCGTGCAAAACAAAGACGGTACCCTCAAAATGTGTATCGACTACCGTCAGTTGAATAAGGTCACAATTAAGAATAGGTATCCCCTACCTAGGATCGACGACTTGTTCGATCAGCTTCAAGGAGCCAGTTGTTTCTCCAAGGTAGATCTCAGGTTGGGGTACCATCAACTAAGGGTCAGAGAATATGACATACCGAAAACAACTTTCAAAACTCAATATGGTCACTGCGAATTTGTGGTTATGTTCTTCGAACTAACTAATGACTCCGCAGCTTTTATGGACCTGATGAACAGGGTTTTCAAGCCATATCTAGATATGTTCATCATTTTATTGATGACATTCTGGTATACACAAGAAGCGATGAAGAACATGATAACCATCTGAGGATAGTGCTATAGACACTCAGAGACCACCAGTTGTTCGCTAAGTTCAGCAAATATGAATTCTGGTTGAAGTCTATGGCTTTCCATGGTCACGTGGTCTCGGGTGAGGATATTCAGGTAGATCCTCAAAAGATAGCAGCGGTGAAAGAATGGCCAAGACCTACTTCCCCAACCGAAATCAGAAGTTTCTTGGGTCTAGCTGGTTATTACCAATGTTTTATGGAAGGTTTCTCCTCTATTGTATATCCTATGACTAGGTTGACTCTGGAAAAGGTGAAATTTCAATGTTCAGATACGTGTGAGAAGAGTTTTTAGGAGTTGACGACTTGACTCACTACCGCTCCAGTGTTAACCTTGCCGGAAGGAACAGATGGGTTCGTAGTGTATTGTGACGCTTCTAGAGATGGACTCTATTGCGTTTTGATGCAGCGGGGTAAGGTGATAGCTTATGCCTCGAGACAGCTCAAACTTCATGAAAAAAACTATCCGACTTATGACCTTAAGTTGGCAGCAGTGGTGTTTGCATTGAAAATATGGAGGCACTACCTTTATAGAGCTTACTAAATATTTTCACCGATCACAAGAGCCTTCAGTATGTGTTTAGTCAGAAAGATTTAAATCTCCGTCAGAGAAGGTGGTTAGAGCTATTGAAAGACTATGACATGAGTGTGTTGTACCACCCAGACAAAGCCAATGTGGTGGCTGATGCCCTAAGAAGGATGTCTATGGGGAGCATGGCTCATGTTGAAGAGAGCAGAAAAAGAACTGGCGAAGGATATTCACGGGTTAGCTTGGTTGGGAGTGTAGTTGGTTGATACAGCTGAGGGCAGAGTTGTGGTGCAGAGTGGATCAGATTCCTCGTTAATGGTTGAAGTTAAGTCAAGGTAGGATGAAGATCCCATACTGCTTAAGCTAAAGGAAGTTGTTCTCAAAAAAGAAGTGGAGGCTTTCTCCAAAGGGGGAGATGGTGTACTCTGTTACCAGGTAGGTTGTGTGTACCAGATGTAAATGATTTGAGACAGTAGATACTGGAGGAAGCACACTGTTTGATATATTCTATCCACCCAGGATCTACTAAGATGTATCGTGATCTATGGGATATTTACTGGTGGAACGGCATGAAAAGAGACATAGCATAATTTTTGACTAAGTGCCCGAACTACCAGCAGGTTAAGGTGGAACATCAGAGACCTATGGGTATGACTAAGGATATCAACATACCCACATGGAAGTGGGAAGAAGTGAATATGGATTTTATTACAGGTCTACCTCGTACTCATCGACAACATGATTCAATCTGCGTGATAGTAGACCAGATGACCAAGTCAGTATATTTCCTCCCAGTTAGAACTACATATTGAGTTGTGGATTATGCTAGGCTATATATCCAGGAGTTGGTCATACTGCATGGGGTGCCCTTGTCCATTATTTCAGATAGAGGTACCCAGTTCACCTTGCATTTCTAGAAGTCATTTCATAAGGGACTCGATACCCAGGTCAAGCTCAGCACAGCTTCTCACCTGCAGATAGATGGACAAGTTGAGCGGACTATTCAAACCTTGGAAGATATGCTGAGAGCGTGTTTGGTCGATTTCAAGGATAGTTGGGATAATCACCTGCCTCTCATCGAGTTTGCATACAACAACAGCTACCACTCCAGTATCCAGATGGCCCCGTTTGAGGCATTATATGGTAGGAGATGTAGGTCTCCTATAGGGTGGTTTGAGGTGTTTTGAGGTTGGTGAAGCTACCCTAATAAGGCCAGACTCAGTTCATGAGGCTATGCACAAGGAGCAACTTATCAGGTAGAGGTTGAAAATAGTGCAAAGTCGTCAGAAATCCTATGATGATGTGAGGAGAAGAGAGTTAGAGTTTACAGTGAATGATTGGGTTCATCTAAAAAATTTACCCATGAAAGGGGTGATGAGATTTGGGAAGAAAGGAAAACTCAGTCCGAGATATGTAGGATCCTACAAAATTCTGAAGCAAATTGGTAGTGTGGCATATGAGTTAGAATTACCTCCAGAGTTAGCATCTGTGCACCTAGTCTTCCATATGTCACTATTGAAGAAGTGCATAAGTGATCCAACTTCAGTTATGCCACTAGACAGTGTGTTACAAAGAGGTCCCAGTTCGGATCTTGACTGTCAGGTTCGTAAGCTGAGAAACAAGGAAGTCACTTCGGTTAAAGTCTTATGGAGGAACCAGCTAGTTGAGGGAGCCACATGGGAGGCAGAAGCAGACATGATGGACAGATACTCTCACTTATTCCCTTTCAGTTCAGTTCCAGCATTAGCTACTAAATCCCTCCTCAATACTCTATTCAGTTCCATACTCATCAGCTCTATTCAGATTTTCCATTTGCATTCTAGTTGCATCAGCTCTTTAAGCATGGTTAAGTCAGTTCAGAGTCAGTTACTCCTTCAGAAACCAGCTCATAGTCCAATCTGGGAATTGCAGCTCTTTTTCTAGTTTCCAACAGTTTTAGCCTTCATTCGAGGATGAATGATCCCAAGGGGGAGATATTATAACAACCCAAAACTTTCCTAGACCAAACTCAGACCTTGCAATAAAAATCCAGAAGAAACCAAAAAAAATGCCTCAGAACGATTGAGACAATGAGTCGTGGTCAGCTCCAACAACTTATTGTGTCAGTCGTGGTTTGCCCTGCTTGGTCCTTCGGGAATCCACGAGACATCAAACGACCCGTTGTGAGAAATAATGAGTCATCCTGTCACTCATTGGTTCCCCAGCTCATAACTCCTTTTTCAGCACCCCACAACTCAACCAATGAGTAGTCATTTGATACAACGACTCGTGATGTGAGTCATTGGTTGGGAGTCCCAGAAACCCTCTTCAATGACAACAAGTGGTAGCAACGACCCGTTGTACCACACAACGAGTCATTGTGACCACCATCGTGTCAAGTCAAAGATTTTTATAAATTTTTCCAGTGAAGGTAACGACTGGACACAACGACCCGTTGGGTCCACCAACGAGTCATTGTGTTGCCCGTCGTCAGGCCTCCCAGATTTTTCCATCTAATGACCTTGGGAGAAACCAATGACCCATTGGTTCATCCAATGAGTCGTGGTATCTCCCATTTCCAAATCCAGTGAACCTAGAACCCAGGCAGTAGGACCAACGACTGGTCCTAACGAGTCGTGGTCTCAATCAACGACTCATTGAGTGACCCATTGGTCCCCCGTAGGGCAATTTTCCAAATTTTATTCCAGGGATATTTTTGTAATTTTTCACCTATTTAATCACTAAACTACATCATTTTAAGCATATTTTCAAAGAATTTAGAGGGGTTAAACGGTTCTCCTCCCTCATTCACCACTTAGACTTTCAGAAGAACGTTCGTAGAATCCAGATCATTCCTCTCAATCAAGAACTAGGGCTCTTTTTCAGTTGTAGAAATTCAAGATTTTTCTCAAGGGTTTTCTTATCCAAGTATGTGGGAATCCAACAAGAAAATTGTTCTTCTCTTGTGTCCCCAAAACCCTTCTCTAAAATTTTCCATCAGTTACAACTCTATGGATTCGAAATGTAGAAAGTTTTCAAATAAATTCTTTAAGATTTCAAGTGGAATATTATTCATGATATTGACTACTTTATTGTTCCCAATTTCTAGAAATATTGTGAAACTAGTATCTAGTGGAATGATTTAGCCCTAGTTCCTCAGTTCAGTTAAATGAGAATCTTGCGTATTGGACTAGTTTTCCCTATAGCTTGATTCTATCAGTTTCGGAATTACCATATTTTTAGTATATGTCAAAATCTCAGTCAGATGCATGTTAGTCCAGTCTCAGTCAGATTATTAGCATACTCAGTATTGTCTAGAAATGTCAGCTAATCAGTTTGACTACAGTCTTTTCTTGAGGTGTTAGTGGTGTCTCCCAGTTATCAGTTATTAGACTCAAATATCAGATTTTAGTGGTTGTTTAGACGGTTATGACACTTATAGATAAGCAGCTCAGACCATTCTTAGAACCCGCAGCTTCAGATTTCAGTTTGTTCTTTAGACGGTTACAACCGCTTCCAGATAAGCAGCTCTGGCCAGTCTTAGAACACTAGTTACAGAATCCGGTCCGATAAAACTCTCAGGGTACTTCTAGAGAGGTATTTCTGACATAGTCTTGGGCCTCAGTTTCGAGCTATCAGCTTAGTAGCCATTCTAGGACTATCCGGTGGGAGTAGGACTTAGCACCGAGTGCACCCAAGTTCCCATAACTACGTTTCCACCGTAGGTTGTTTTTATTGGCCTTATGGCCCCAGACTTGTGATCACCCAATTCATGCCTTTATCCCTAAGAAGATATATTGGGTCCTACAGATGGGGTGTATTGTCACGCCCCGAGCCTACACCCTGAATGTAACACGGTACATGAAGCCACAAGTAACCTTAAGTCAACCCCTGGTCTATCATACACTAGCATTTTGAGTAAACATGCATAGCGGAACTTTTAAATAACAGATTTATCATATTAAGAAAAATGTAAAGACTGAAAGTAGAGAAAGAAATAATATATCTGAAATATAATTCTGAAAGACAAGTCTGGTCTGAAAGCCAACTACTGAGGAGTTGCTAGGACAGGTCCCCGGCTAACTCTAAGTCTACACAAAATCATATCCAACTGAAGTAAATAAACAAGGCCATCGAATGATGAGAAATCATACTCTGATCTGCTAAAATGGAATGCTCTGAAACTGAAGTAACTATATGGGCTGAATCTGAGAACCTGCAGCTGTATCATGAAATGATACAGCATGAAAAGCATGCGTCAGTACTTTGAATGTACTGAGTAAGTGGGAGAAACATACAGAATATAAAGTCTGAACTGAAGTGACACGCCATGACTGAACTACTGATATAATCTGAAATGGTCAAGACGACCTTGTCATATGGTCAAGGACATGTTCTAAATCTGAAACACTACATTTGAGATATTGTACTAAACTAAGCTACTTATTCTAATACTAGACTGGACTGACCAGTGGGAGAGTCTATAACNACGTGAGCTAGACGTGGAGTCCGATGTATACACCCCACCAGTAGGACCCAATATACCTTGTCAGGGTATAAAGGCATGAACTGGGTGATCACAAAAATATCTTGGGCCAATCAGGCCAAGTAATACTGTAACCTACACTGGCAATGTAGTTCTGGGAACCTGGGTGCGCTGGAACCCCGACCAGCTCGGTGCTAAGTTCTACTCCCACTAGAAAACCTAAACTGAACTACTAAGCTGATAGCTCAAAACTGGGGCCTAAGACTAGCCAGGGACGAATAACTGCATGTACCCTGAGAGCCTTGTCAGACTAGATTCTGAAACTGAGTTCTAAGACTGGTCAGAGCTGCTTATCTAGAAGCGTCATAACCGTCTATAGAACAACTAATAACTGAACTGGGATCCTGGGGCTGGTCAAAGCTATAACTGAATGTCATGACCGCCTGATAGACCAAATAACTGAAATCTGAATCTGATTCTGAAAACTAGGAGGCACCACTGACACCTCGAAAATAAATTGAAGTCAAAATGATCAGTTAACATTTTCTGGACAACACTGAGGTTGCTAAAATCTGACTGAAGCTAGAATGATATGATTCTGACTGAGACTAGACTGATAGAGTTTTGTGTTCTAACTGACTAAATTACTTAGCAGCTAATAGAGAATTTCATTCGACGTACTAAAGTCATTCTGATTCATGGGATATTTACCCAAAACATACATAAAGCAAAACAATTCTAGGAATTCAACCTAAAGAATTCTTCATTAACTAGAGGGAATTTAACAAGTAAAATCATTACTCAAAAGTTAGGTCTTAAGTTCACTTTTGTAATAATACTAACAATTTGATGAGGAACTGATGAAGATTATATTAACAATAATATAAACATCGTTCTAAGTGAAATAAACGAAAATAAACATGAATGCTTCTCATACTCAAACGCTCAGGGCTTAAAACTGATAGAAGAAATTGAGGAGGACTTTGGAGATGCAAGGGAAGGACAATCCCCTTGCTAAAACCCCACATACCTGGCTAAATTTCTCTAGATAAAGAAGCTTGAATGACTGAAGTTGGTGACGAACCCTAGACTTCGCTTGAGAGTTCTTGAGAGGAGACTTTGATGATTTCTTGAGAATTGAGAGTGGGGAATAAGGAATGGACCGCTTTTCCCCACTAAAATGTCTGAAACTGTAGCCAAAACGACATAGTTTAAGGCTTGGGAGGATAAGAAATTACTAAATAGCCCTTAGAAATTCGATGGAAAAACTGTCAGGTGTCTCTAACAGGTGACCTAACGACTTGTTACCAGGTCCAACGAGTCGTTGGGTCCTTCCGTCAAGTTCACTAGAAAAAATCTAATGACTCCTGACGGGAACATGACGAGTCGTCATGACTGGGAACGACTCGTCGTGTCGTCGGCTAGGTACACTGGTAAGAAAGCTAGAAAGGGCTGGAAATGAAGGACCTGACGAGTCGTTACTGCTGATGACGACTCGTGGTGACCTTCCATCAAGTACATTGTAAAATCCTCGAATTTCTGAACTCCGGCTTGGCAACGGGCGACTTAACGAGTCATAGGGCCTGCTAATGACTCGTGGTGTCACCTGTTAGGAATACTAGTGTATATTGTTGTCTCTTTTACACGGTTGACCTGACGAGTCGTTGGGTCCTTTAACAACCCGTCAGGTTGGTCGTTCTGCAACTTTTCTATAGTTTTCCAGATTTTCTAATTTATGTCTCGGATATTGATTTTGAGCTTCCAGAGCATTACAATATCTCCCCCTTGGAAATATTCATCCTCGAATGTTAGAAAACTCATAGCAACCAGAAAATTAACAATCAAGGTATTCAAATACTACTCATACAACTTCAAAATGACTAAAATGACTACCTACATTTCAGAAAATATAATTGAACTAAATTTTTGCTTTTCATAAACACAACCAAAGTCAGAAAGAAAATTTATTTACATGGACCGATTTCAACAACTAGTTCAGGTCTTAAAACAAAATTCACCTATCAAGCTACAACAGAGTCGGTAGAGAACAAGTGTGGGTATTTGGCCCTCATATCTGCTTTGACCTCCCACATAGCTCCATCAACTTGCTGATTCCTCCATAAAACCTTGACTGAAGCTATTTCCCTATTCCTCAATCTACGAACCTAACGATCTAGGACATGTACTGGTACCTCTTCATAGGTGAGGCTATCCTTGACTGCCACACTATCCAATGGCAGCACAGAGGTTGGATCTCTGATACACTTTTTCAAAAGTGATACATGGAAAACTGGATGTACAATTGTTAGTTATGAAGGCAACTCTAGCTTATAGACCACCTTGTCGATACGCCGCAAAATTCTATAGGGTCTCACATACCTAGGACTGAGTTTCCTCTTCTTTCCAAACCTCATCACCCCTTTCATGGGTGAAATTTTCAGGTATAACCAGTCATCAACTAAAAACTCCAGCTCTCTTCATCGCACATCGGCATAGGATTTTTGATGGCTCTAGGTTGTTTTCAATCTATATCGGATGAGCTGAACTTTCTGCATTGCCTCGTGAACCGAGTCTGGCCCTATCAAGGTGGCTTCACCAACTTCAAATCACCCTATAGGAGATCTACATCTTCTACCATACAATGCTTTAAATGGGGTCATCTGGATGCTAGAATGGTAGTTGTGGTTGTACGCAAACTCGATAAGAGGCAGATAGTCATCCTAATTACCCTTAAAATCAATCGCGCATGCTCTTAGCAAATCTTCTAGAGTCTGAATAGTACGCTCAGCTAGCCCATCTGTCTGCGGGTGAAAAGGTATACTGAGCTTGACCTGAGTGCCAAGTCCCTTCTGAAAAGACTTCCAGAAATGGGAGGTGAACTGGGTACCCCTGTCTGAAATAATAGCCAATGGAACCCCATGAAGTCTAACCAGCTCCCGAATTTAAATTTTAGCATAATCCTCAGCTGAATCTGTGGTTTTGACTGGGTGAAAATGTGCTGACTTAGTCATTCGGTCTACTATTACCCAGATTGAGTCATGTTGTCGACGAGTCCGAGGTAGACCCGTAATGAAGTTCATATTTACTTCTTTCCATTTCCAGGTGGGTATGCTGATATCTTGGGTCATACCTCCTGGTCTCTGGTGTTATACCTTGACCTGCTGGCAGTTCGGGCACTTAGCTACAAATTCAGCAATGTCTCTTTTCATGCCATTCCACTAGTAAATATCCCGCAAATTGCGATAATTTTGGTAGCACCGGGATGAATGGTGTATCTCAAGATATGTGCCTCAACTAGTATCTTCTATCTCAACTCACCAACATCCGGCATGCACAATCTACCCTGGTAACGAAGCACCCCATCTCCCCCTTGCGAGAAAGCCTCAACCTCCTTTCTAAGGACTACTTCTTTAAGTTTAAGTAGAACTGGATCTTCATATTTTCTGGACTTAACTTCTATTACCAAGGATGAATCCGACCCGCTTTGCATTACCACGCAACCTTCAGCTAAATCCACCAACTGCACCCCTAACCGGGCTAGCCTGTGCACTTCTTTCGCTAGCTCCCTCTTGACTTTCTCAATGTGAGCTACACTTCCCATAGACCGCCTGCTTAGGGCGTCGACCACCACATTGGATTTGCCTGGGTGGTACAACACACTCATGTCGTAGTCTTTCAGTAACTCCAACCACCTTTTCTGACGAAGATTTAGGTCCTTCTGACTGAACACATACTAAAGGCTCTTGTGGTCTGTGAACACATCCACATGAGCCCCATACAAGTAGTTTCTCCATATTTTTAACGCAAATACCACCGCTGCCAACTCCAAGTCCTGAGTTGGATAATTCTTCTCATGAACTTTGAGTTGTCTGGAGGCATAGGCTATCACTTTGCCCCGCTGCATCAAAACACAACCAAGTCCAACTCTGGAGGCATCACAATACACAACTAACCCATCTAATCCTTTTGGTAAGGTTAACACTAGAGCGGTAGTGAGTCGAGTCTTCAACTCCTGGAAACTCTTCTCACACTCGTCTGACCATTGGAATTTCACCTTCTGAGTTAACTTGGTCAAAGGAGATTCTATGGAGGAGAAACCTTCCACAAACCGTCGGTAATAACCCGCTAATCCCAGAAAACTCCTGATTTCGGTAGGAGAGGTATTCTGGGCAAATCCTTTACTGCTGCTATATTATGAGGATCTACTTGTATCCATTCGCCTAAGACCATATGACCCAAGAAAGTCATAGACTTCAACCAGAATTTACACTTGCTGAACTTGGCGAATAACTAGCGATCTCTAAGGGTCTGTAATGCTATCCTTAGGTGATTGGCATGTTCTTCCTCATTTATGGAGTACACCAGAATGTCGTCGATAAATACAATGACGAACATTCTAGGTATGGCTTGAAAACCCTATTCATTAGGTCCATGAAGGCTGTTGGGGAATTTGTTAACCCAAAGAACATCACCACAAACTCATAGTGACCATACCGAGTTCTGAATGTTGTTTTCAATATGTCACTCTCTCTAACCCTTAACTGATGGTACCCCGACTTGAGGTCGATCCCCAAAAAGCAACTGGCTCCCTGAAGTTGGTCGAATAGATCGTCAATTCTGGGCAAAGGGTACCTGTTCTTAACAGTGACCTTGTTCAGTTAACGGTAATCTGTGCACATTCTGAGGGTACCATCTTTCTTACGCACGAATAGCATTGGAGCACCCTAGGGAGAGATACTGGGTCTGATAAAACCCTTGTCAAAAAGATCTTTTAGCTACTTCTTCAACTCCTTAAGCTCAACTAGAGCCATTCTGTAAGGAGGGATAGAGATAGGCTAAGTATCTGGGAGCAGATCTATTCCAAAATCTATTTCCCGTTCAGGGGGAACTCCGGGAAGATCCTCAGGAAATACATCTAGGAACTCGCTGACAACTGGAACTGACTGAATGGTTGGGGTCTCAGAGTTGGAATCCTTGACCTGAACCAAATGATATATACATCCCTTGGAAATGAGTTTCTGGGCCTTAAGGAAGGAAATAAACCTACCCTTAGGCGCTAAAATGCTGCCCGACCATTCTAACACGGGCTCATCTGAAAACTGAAACTTGACAACTCTAGTCCTACAGTCAACTGAGGCATAGCAGGAGTGTAACCAATCCATGCCTAGAATAAGGTTGAAGTTGACCATGTCTAGCTCTATAAGATCAGTTGGAATGATTTTATTCAAGACTGAGACTGGGCAGCTTCTATACACCCGGTTGGCTCTAACTGAATCGCCAATTGGGGTGGAAACTAAGAAGGGTTCAGATAGGACCTCTGGACTGATGATGAATTGAACTGCTACATATGGAGTTACAAGAGAAAGAGTAGCTCCTGGATCTAGGAGGGAATACACGTCTAGGTGAAAGATATGTAACATACCAGTAACTATGTCAGGTGAGCTTTCCTGATTCTGACGAGAAGAGAGAGCATAAAAACGATGATGGGTTGGACTGCTGGGCTGGTCAGCCTTCTAGAGCGGATGAGGTAGTGGATTGTGATTTTCCTCGCCCTGTTGATGGGCACTCCCTAAGCTTGTGTCCAAGCTGTCCACACCGAAAGCAGCCCCCTCGTCCCTGAAGGCATTCTCCTGAGTGATTCCTACCACACTTGGGACAAGCTGGATACTTGTTTTTTGTACTGTGGGCCTAAGTTAGAGTTCCAGAAGACCCACCCCTCCGATCCTAGGGGGACCGAAAGGTTGGGGCGCTGGCTAAGCTAGGTGTTGGGGCCCTTTGCTGTTGTTGCTGCTGTTGTTGTTGTGGGCGGCTACCACTGCTAGATCTCTGGTAGCCAAAATCGATATGATCAGTTATTTCCCACTTGTTCTTACATTCCATATCTTTCAGCTTCTATGCCTCAATCTGCTGGGCATACACAATTAAGCTAGAAAGGTCCATGTCCTTGATTAGCATTGTCGTCCTACACTCCTTGAGGAACAGATTAGATACTCCATTAATGAATTTCAGTATACGAGCCCTTGGCTTGGCCACCATTTCTGAAGCATACTTTGATAATCTAGTGAACTGCAGAGCATACTCTTCCACTGTCTAGTTACCTTGCCGAAGGTTTATAAACTCTGCCATCTTAGCCTCCCTCAGCTCCCGAGGAAAGAACCTATCCATAAAAGTTGTATGAAATTCCCCCCACTCAACCGGTCCTACTTCTGCTGACCGCCCCTCCTTCCACTGCTCGTACCAAACCTAGGCTACCCCTTTTAGCTGGTAGGCAGCCAGGTCATCACTCTTGGAGGAGCTGACATCCATGATCCTGGTGATCCTTCTAATCTCATCTACAAAGCCTTGTGGGTCCTCTCCCACCTTTGTTTGGAGAAAGTCTGGAGGGTTCATCCGGGTGAAATCCCGCACCCGAGAAGCAGCTGCAGACCCAATTGTGGCTACTAGAACCATCTGCTAGTTCACTTGATTGGTGACGGTCTGAGCAAGCAACTGAATGGCCGCCCTGAATTCGACAGTAGACACAGAGTCGTCCTGAGGAACTGTCGGAGCTGGTGGAGCGGGTCAGTTGGCGTTTCTGGCTATTCGTCCATTTCCATGTCAAGGAGGCCTTGTTCACTGAAAGAAAATAGGACACAATTTAGAAAGATGCCTTTGAAATTGGACTTTAACGCACAATAAAGAGCATGAACAAAAGGGGAATTTTCCTAATAACATCTCTAGCCTCCTCTTCATAAGTGTGGCGCACTTCACACCCATGAAAAGGACTCTACTCGATGCGGCTTTCAGACTTTCTAAGGATACTCTAAACTTAGTGCTCTGATACCAAGTCTGTCACGCCTCGAGCCTACACCCTGGATGTAACAAGGTACTTGAAGCCACAAGTGACCCCAAGTCAACCCCTGGTCTATCATACACTAGCTTTCTGAGTAAATATGCACAACGGAACTTTTAAATAATAGATTTATCAGTTTAAGAAAAATGTAAAAACTGAAAGTAGAGAAAGAAATAATATATCTGAAATACAATTTTGGAAGACAAGTCTGGTCTGAAAGCCAACTACTAAGGAGTGGCTGGTACAAGTCCCCAGCTAACTCTAAGTCTATACAAAACCATATCTAATTGAAGTAAATAAACAAGACCCTCGAATGATGATGACTCACACTCTGATTTGCTGAAATGGAATGCTCTGAAACTGAAGTAACTATCTGTGCTGAATTTGAGAACCTGCAGCTGTATCATGAAATGATACAACATGAAAAGAATGCGTCAATACTTTGAATGTACTGAGTAAGTGGGAGAAACATACAAAATATAAAGTCTGAACTGAAGTGACACGTCATGACCAACAAGTAAATTGAACTGAACTACTGATATAATCTGAAATGGTCAATACGACCCTATCTGTTGGTCAAGGACATGTCCTAAATTTGAAACACTGAATCTAAGATACTGTACTGAACTGAGCTGCTTATTTTGATACTAGACTGGACTGGCTAGTGGGAGAGTCTATCACCGATATATAACCACGTGAGCTAGACGTGGAGTCTGATGTATACACCTCATCGGTAGGACCCAATATACCTTGTCAGGGTATAAAGGCATGAACTGGGTAATCACAAAAATATTTGGGGCCAGTCAGGCCAAGTAATACTGTAACCTATACTGGAAACATAATTTTGGGAACCTGGGTATGCTGGGACCCTGGCCCGCTCGGTGCTAAGTTCTACTCCCACTGAAAAATCTAAACTGAACTACTAAGCTGATAGCTCGAAACTGGGGCCTAAGACTAGTCAGGGACGAATAACTGCATGTACCCTGAGAGCCTTGTCAGACCAGATTCTGAAACTGAGTTCTAAGACTGGTCAGAGCTGCTTATCTAGAAGCGTCATAACCGTCTACAGAACAACTAATAACTGAACTGGGATCCTTGGGTTGGTCAGAGCTATAACTGAATGTCATGAACGCCTGATGGACCAAATAACTTAAATATGAATCTGAGTTTGAAAACTGGGAGGCACCACTGACACCTCGAAAATAAACTGGAGTCAGACTGATCAGTTGACATTTTCTAGACAACACTGAGGTTGCTAAAATCTGACTGAAGCTAGACTGATATGATTGTGACTGAGACTAGACTAATAGAGTTCTGTGTTCTAACTAACTAAATTACTAAGAAGCTCATAGAGAACTTCATTCAACATACTAAAGTCATTCTAATTCATGGGATATTTACCCAACACATACATAAAGCAAGACAATTTTAGGAATTCAACCTAAAGCATTCTTCATTAACTAGAGGGAATTTAACAAGTAAAATCATTACTCAAAAGTTAGGGCTTAAATTCACTTTTGTAATAATACTGACAATTTGATGAGGAACTGATGAAGATTATATTAGCAACAAGTATAAACATCATTCTGAGTGAAATCAATGAAAATAAAAATGAATGCTTCTCATACTCGAAATCATAGGGCTTAAAACTAATAGAAGAAATTGAGGAGGACTTTGGGAATGCAAGAGAAGGACAATCCCCTTTCTACCTAGCTAAATTTCTCCAGATAAAGAAGCTTGAATGACTGAAGTTGGTGACGAACCCTAGACTTCGCTTGAGAGTTCTTGTGAGGAGACTTCGGTGATTTCTTAAGAACTGAGAGTGGGAAATGAGGAATGGATCACTTTTCCCCACTAAAACATCTGAAACTGTAGCCAAAACGACGTAGTTTAGGGCTTGGAAGGATAGGAAATTACTAAATAGCCATTAGAAATTCGCTGGGAAAACTGTCAGACAACTCTAATGGGTGACTTAACAACTCGTTACTAGGTCCAACGAGTCGTTGGGTCCTTCCGTCAAGTTCACTGGAAAGAATCTACTGACTCCTAACGACGGGCACATGATGAGTCTTCATGACTGGGAACGACTCGACGTGTCGTCCATCAGGTATACTGGTAAGAAAGCTACAAAGGACTGGAAATGAAGGACCTGATGAGTCATTACTGCTGATGACGACTCGTGGTGACCTTCCGTCAAGTACATTGTAAAATCCTCAAATTTCTGAACTCCGGCTTGGCAACGGGTGACTTAACGAGTCGTAGGGCCTGCTAACGACTCGCGGTGTTGTCCGTTAGTAATACTAGTGTATATTCTTGGCATCTTTCACACAGTTTACCTGACGAGTCGTTGGGTCCTTTAACGGCCCGTCGGGTTGGTCATTCTGCAACTTTTCTGCAATTTTTCAGATTTTCTGATTTATGTCCTGGATATTGATTTTGAGCTTTCGGGACATTACATGTATACATCGAAATCCATGTCTAGCTCACGTGATTATATGTTGATTTTAGACTCTCCCACTAGTCAGTACAGTCTCAGTTTAGCTTAGCTCAAAATAGTTTCAGTTACTCAGTTCAAATCAGTTCAGTACAATTAGTTCAGATCAGTATCACGGATTTAGGAAATATTTTTGACCATCAGACAGGGTCATATCGACCATTTCAATTATATTTCAGTTTATTTAGTTTCAGTATTTTAGCTGGTCATTGCATGTCATTACAGTTCAGTTATTTATTCTTTGTGTTATGTTTTCTCCTACTTAATCAGTACATTCAAAGTACTGACACATACCTTCTATGATGTATTGTATTATGATACAGTCGCAGGTTCTCAGTCTCAGCACCGTTAGCAGATCTTCTCTAGGAGTTATCAGTTGCACTAGTGGTGAGTCCTCATTTTTTGAGGACGATGTTAATTTTTCTTCAGTTATTTTCATACAGCTTGACTTTAGAGTTAGCTGGGGGCTTCTCCCAGCAACTCATTAGATATAGATGGCTTTTAGACATAGATACTTTCAAATTTGTTTTTCAAATGTGTAAATTTTTATTATTCAGCTTTTCTTAAATGGTTTTATTATTTAAGCTTCTGCTATGATTTTTACTCAGATTATCAATGTTATGATAGACCATGAGTTGGCTTGGGGTTACTTGTGACTCCAAGTACCGTGTCTCGTCCAGGGTATAGGCTCGGTTCGTGACACACATAGCCAAAAAATTTCAAATGATGTTCAAATCTTAAAAAAGTAAACTTTTTTTGAATAAACGGGTGCGCAAAAAAATTTTAAAATGAAACTACACAATATTTGATTAAAATTGTAAAACCACTTGAAATAAAATTAATAATTATATACCTAAAACATGTAGAGAAATCAACATACAAAAATTAAATACTGCTAGTGAAAGTATGATTCAAATATATTATTACAATTGTACTTGAAATAACTATTTAAAAGCATCTTAAATAACAATATTACTTTAGTTTACTAATTTAAGTTCTGTAACAATTTCTTATGAATTTTCATGTAGTAACGTTGAGTGCAGGCTCAATATTTCTCTCGACACAAATCAATATAGCAAATCAAAAAAGAAGAAGAGAAACTAGCCTTTGAAAAGATTTTTGATAGAAGAATGGACAAACTTTAAAATTTCATGGCATTCAGTAATAGCACAATGATGACGACATGAGAAGAGGCACAAAACCACAAATATTTTTTTCCAGTTAATTAACTTCAAGTTCTTTTTGTTTATTAACTATAAAGCAATTTTTAATTAAAAAGTGAGTTTTAAGATTTTAGTTTTGCATCACATGTAAGATTTTCTTCTACGCAATTTTTCATTATTGTAAAAAATAAAAGCAAACAAAATTAAGATAGTGTTGTCTTGGTTTTGAAAATAAAAAAGTTGCAATTTAAAAGAAAAATGTTGTCAGTAGGCATCAAGCCCATGAAACATAGGCAGTTTTGAATACCTTTATTGTTGTGTTGGGCTACGATTTTTTATTGTGTCAAGGGTGTTCAAAGAGTAATATATCTTGATATAAAGAAATATTTGACCTATCACACACCATAATTTTTCAGCGAAGGATGTTCGGGTGACTATCCTTCCTATATTGTTGCTACGCCACTGCATAATAGTCAAATTATACAAATAACAACAGTTTATGAAGCAAGTAAGAAATGTACTTTGCTTGATTCCAATAATATTATATGACGATGATGTAATTATACCAAAATATTAACCAGTTCATCATATGATAATTTGACAAATGTGATCATAAAGGCACTGCCAACTTCGCATATGGTAATCTGGTATACAAGATCGGAGTACATCATCTTTAAGAATTAAGCGATGTTTTAATCAAAGGGAGCGAAATACGTATTGTACTCTTTTTTTTAACCAAAATTTTATCCCATTGGATATTTCTGATAAAGTTTATAATCAAGCAACTAACAATGCATATTCCTAGATTTGTGTACTCTTTTTCTTTCGCTAAAATTTTTATTGATTTTTTCCTGATAAAATTTTAATGAGACACAATATCTATTAATAAACATCCAATGCGGTGTTATACATACACTATATTATGAATGTCCATTATATAATTTTCTGGATAAACTTGAAATGAAAGAAACAACTTGCAAATATTTCAATCAGACAACTTTCTGAAAAACTCCAAAAGCTTCCTCAAACAACTTGCAAATAGGTCAAACAAACATCAACTATTATAAATATTTTATATTATGGATGTTCATTAGATAATCTTGCAACTGAATAAACTTACAATTGGATAAGCTTATAATCAGATAACTATTTAATGTATGTATTTGTTTTATAGTGAATGTCTATCTTATCTCTTTGGAGAAAAGTTAGAATTAGTTTTCTCCTAAAAGGGATTCTCTTTCATTATATTTCATCCCTCAAGAGAAATAAGAAATTTTTTTCTCTACAATATTCTTCTTCCTACTTTATTATTTTATAACACGTTATCAGCATGAAGCTTCAATTTTTTCAAATTAAGTTTCAACCTTATTTTTCCAAACCAGTGATAAGAAGAAGACACATTGTGAAAATATATTTATTTTAGAAGAATAATAT